>QLTV01000373.1:2156464-2182824 GCA_003457575.1 Thermophis baileyi
TCACAGAACATTCCACGCGGAGTGCAGCTGTTTCAGCGGCCTGGGCGTCCCAGGCCCCCCTAGCAGAGGTTTGCCGGGCGGCCACTTGGTCATCACCAACACAATTCATCAGACATTACAAGATCGACAAGTTTGCGTCGGCTGACGCAGCCTTCGGACGAAGGGTTCTTCAGAGAGTCCACGAGGAGCCTCAACAATAAAGTCTCACATGATCCCACCCGGGGGGGACTGAGGGCTTTGGTACGTCCCAGCATGAATGAAGACTCCACCCAAGATGGAGAAGGGGCGTTGGTTTTACCTGATAACGCCTCTTCTCATCAGGTGGAGTCTTCATTCAGCCCCTCCCCTTAGAAACTCATGAAGACTTACCTCTCGTGGACAAACCAAGTTAAAAAAAAAAGAGAGAGAATTGAGTTTTCTTCACTTTAAAGGGAGTTAAAATCTGGCTTTCCTTTGTAATTTAACGCATGTTTCTTTAAAAAGTTACCTTTTTTGCTAACAAACATCCGCCCCCTTGTCGGGCGGTATAAGGAAGGGAGAACCATATAGCTTTTACGGTTCCTATGGTAGCCACATCGAGTCTGTGTCTTCGACCTCGCCTAAACTGGGGGGCCAAGTGGGCGGACCCAGCAAAAAAAGAGGAAGAACAGACTCGGTCCTCACACTGAATGGACGAGGACTACCCAGCTGAATGAAGACTCCACCTGATGAGAAGAGGCGTATCAGGTAAGACCAACGCCCCTTCTCTGCTGTTGCTGAGTTTTAATTATTATTATGACTCATTAGATGTATATGCCTTACAATTTCCAGTTACTTGGAGGAACTTTATCCCTTTAAGTTATATAGCATATTGTTGTTCTTTTATTTTGTTGAGGTTTGTTTTATCATTGAGCAATATTTGTGAGTGAATCATGATCTACATACACATAATTAAATAATCTTCTGCAGTGTGTTTCCTTCTCTTTCTCTCTCTCACACACGTGTGTGTTTTGTGTGTGGGAATAGGAATAGGTCTTTTGCAAAGCCAGATTTTTGAAGACAGGTGATAGGTCAGAATCAGCTGTATTTAACCAGTTTCCTAGGTTGAGAATATGTTTGGGTGGAATACAGTTTAGGAAAGCTAGGTTAGACACAAAGAGATCCATTCCACATGCATAATCTGCACTCTTCTCCAACCCCTGCAATCTATACATACATGCTAAAACAAACATGTGACACTGAAATGTGTTTGTTTCCCCAGTCTATTGGAACACAAGATTCTTGAAATGGAAGAAAGGCATAAAGAGGAACTAGATACGTTAAAAGAGGAAAAAGGGAACCTGCAAGTTTTGGTGTCTCGTCAAAGCTACATTATCCAAGAACTTGAGAGGCAACTAAGTAAAGCAACAACCAATAACAGCATTATGCAGAAGCAACAACTTGAACTCATGGACACAGTCCATAGCCTGGTCAGCATTTGTTCTAAAGATGGAGGTAAGATGGTATTGGTTTGAAAAATAAACAGGGGTAGATTGATTGAATGTCTTTTGTGCAATGAATGACTTTATTCATTCCAGTATATAATTCCCCAAACTAGTTAGTGGAAAAAGAAGTATTTCAGTATTACTAATACTGATGGTCTGTGAGGATTGATATTGATGATTGTAGACCAGCAACATTGGAAGTAGGCATATAAGTTCCCTTGAAGCCTAAGAGCTAAAACATTTTATTTGTTTTCCTTAAGAATATAAAATCCTTTGATTTGACTACATTAAAGTGGTGCATTTTGGGATGGAAGGAGAACAAGCCATTGCTAATGTGTTAATCAGGAACTGGTCTGGTAGTGTGAAATGAGAACATTGGGTGTCAGGTTCCAAAACCAAGGAAGATATTGAGATCTTCTTCAGCAGATTTCTTTATTGTTCCTCATCTATAGAGAAAATTGCCAAATTAAAGCAGACTAGTTTGCACCAAAAACATATACTATGAGAACTGTTAGGGAGGAGCAATCTTCTCCCTCTTTCTCTCACATAAGCTATCTAAATTGTGTGGTGTCTTGCTGCTCTGGAATGCACTGCCTCCTTCATGAGAACCAAGACAACTTTCTATCATATTGGAAGAGCCTTGCTGGTTCTTGAGAAATTACCTGTGAATTCTGATCATTTTCAGAGGATTTTTATATGCCAGGCTTGGGTTGAACATTGAAGTTTGACTCTTGCCATATTGCAGATGGTACAGACGTGGTGGCTCAGTGGCTAAGACGCTGAGCTTGTCGATCAGAAAGGTCGGCAGTTCAGCGGTTCGAATCCCTAGCGCCGTGTAATGGAGTGACCTCCTGTTACTTGTCCCAGCTTCTGCCAACTTAGCAGTTCGAAAGCATGTAAAAATGCA
Organism: Thermophis baileyi; assembly: GCA_003457575.1. Lineage (NCBI taxonomy): Eukaryota > Metazoa > Chordata > Lepidosauria > Squamata > Dipsadidae > Thermophis > Thermophis baileyi. The sequence goes on from QLTV01000373.1 coordinate 2,158,835, forward strand.
AGTAGAAAAATAGGGACCACCTTGGTGGGAAGTGTTGAGTTGTGGGAATGATGACAGGAGACAGACTTCAAAAGGAACTTCTTTGGTGAGATGTCAGTAGAGCTTTCTAAAATCCGCCTGGCTGGTTGCGATGCCTAAGTCCTATTGTCTTCGTTCTCCAGCTCCCAAGCCCTCGTCGCCACTGTTGAGTTGTGGGAATGATGACAGGAGACAGACTTCAAAAGAACTTCTTTACTAGGCAACTTCTCTGTACAACCAGCAGCTTGCAGTCTGACAGCTAGTCCTTTTATAGGGAACTTTCAGATGTAACAACCAATAGGATTTGAGTATTCTCCCGCTCAAATGCTGGACCTGGGTGAAACCATGTATGCAACAGTACATAACACCCCTCCCCTCCTAGATGGAGCAATCCATGCGGCACACATAATCATGCAGGTAGGCGGGGCGTTTAGGAACCCTCCCTGACCTGCACAGCTCAGTCGAGGGTGAGGCAGCGGTCTGAGCAGACAGGTCAGCTGCTGCTCTGTGGTCTGAGCTTGGAAGCTCCTGGAAGCTTTTGGGCGTGGCCTCTTTGGGTATTGGAACCAGTTCGTCATGTGATCGCCGCTGGACTCCTGGTGCCTCCGGTAAGTTTTCCGGCTCCATCGGGCTTAAGTTAGCTAGGGAAGGAGTATAATTATTTGCATTTTGCGGATTTTGCAATTCGCCTTTAACTCATTTTCTTAATTGGTCGATGTGCCATTTCCATTGTCGGTCATCGTTTAACCTGATTGCATATGACATTGGGCCCAGGATTTTTTCGACTTCCCCAGGTAGCCATAGGGAACCCTCGGCGTAATTGCGGGCGAAAACTAGGTCTCCTTCTGAGAAGGACCTGGTGGTTTGGTTTGGCTTGTCCTTGGTTTTAGGCATGTAGTTGGTGTACAGGCGGTCTAAGACCGAACAAAGCCTGCGACCCATGAGTAGTTTGGCCGGACTTTGGCCTGTGGTTGTACTTGGGGTGATATGCTGGGCCAGGAGGAATTTGTCCACCCTGGCTTGCCAGTCTCCAGGGCCTAGCCTCCCCAAGGCCTCCTTGGCGGATCGAACAAATCTTTCTGTATGCCATTCGTTGCTGGATGGAACGGCGCGGACAGGGCATGGCGGATCCCTAAGTCCGCTAGGAACCCCTCGAAGTGGGTTGCGGTGAACTGGGGCCCATTATCTGATACCAGGACGTCTGGTAGCCTGTGGGTGGCAAATAGTCGCCGGAGGACCTTGATTATGGCCTCGGTGGAGGTAGAGCCCATTAGGAAAATCTCAAGCCATTTTGAGTAGGCATTGACTAAAATCAGGAAGGTTTGTCCATGAAATGGGCCAGCAAAATCGACATGTAACCAAGACCAAGGGGCTTTTGGTTTGTCCCAGTCAGGTACTGGGGCCCTAGGGGGAGCTGGCCTAGACTCTTGGCAGGGCCGACATTGTTCTACCCATGCTTGGATCTCTGAGTCCATATTCGGCCACCAGACATAGCTTCTCGCTAGGGCTTTCATCCGGACAATCCCTGGGTGGCCCTCATGCAATGTCCTAAGTATGCCAGCATGCAGGCTGGGTGGAATCACCACACGGTCACCCCATAGGAGGCAACCCCCTTGTTCGGACAGTTTGTGCTGGCATTGTGCAAATGGCTTAAATTCAATTCGGACAGGGTCTGTCGGCCATCCCCTCCACACCCAGTTCAAAATAGTCTTGAACGAGTGGTCCTTGGCCATATGCCTCGCCACTTCAGCTGAGGTGACCAGCCCAGAGTCAGTGAGGTCAATCAAAAGGACCGGAGTGTCCGGAGAAATGTCAGTCAGCAAATGGGCACCTGCTCAAAGCGTCTGCATTGCCCATGTCTCTACCCGGCCGGTGCACAAGACGATATGAGTAGGCTGACAGGAAGATAGCCCATCTGGTGAAACGAGGGGACAAGGCCACCAGGGTGGGACGGTCCCCAGCGAGCAATCCTAACAGAGGCTTGTGATCCGTAACCAAATCAAAATCCCTCCCAAACAGATATTCGTGGAATTTTTTCACCCCAGCCACAGCTGCCAGAGCCTCCCTGTCCAGCTGACTATAGTTCCTTTTGGCACTGGACAAGGTCCTGGAATAATACGCGACTGGGGCCTCGGTACCGTTAGGGAGTCTGTGGCTCAAGACAGCCCCGACGCCAAAAGGAGAGGCGTCACAAACAAGGACAAGGGGAAACATTGTATTGTACTGTATTAGAAAACTGTCAGCAGTCAATAGTCTCTTGACAGCCCTAAAAGCCACAGCTTCCCTGGGACCCCAAACCCACAGGGTGTTTTTAGCCAAAAGCCGGTGTAAGGGATCAGCAATGGTAGCCTTGTTTTTTAGGAACAGGCTGTAAAAGTTTAGGAACCCAAGGAAGGCTTGGAGCTCCTCTTGGCTTGTAGGAGCAGGGGCATTGTGGATGGCCCTGAGTTTGCTTTCTGTGGGGTGAATGCCATGCTGATCTATGCGGTAGCCCAAAAATTCAACTTCTGGGACCCCCAGCAAACATTTACTGCGCTTGGCTTTAAGGCTAGCTGTGCACAGCTTAGACAGAACCATTCTGACATGGGAGCGGAGCTGATCAGGGTCGCAGGCTGAGATGAGCACATCATCGAAATATGGCACGATCCCGGGCATGTTCTGCAATAGGCGTTCCATTACACTCTGGACACCAAACTGCAGCCTGTGACACTTAAAAGCCCCCCTGTGAGTCACAATGGTCTGTGCCTCTGCGGTAGCGCCATCTACAGGCAGCTGCTGGTACGCCTGCGCCAAGTCAAGTTTGGCAAACAGGCGGCCAGGGCCCAGGGAGTGTAGTAGATGGTGCACAATCAGCACGGGATAGGCTGCAATGCCTTATTCAGTGTGCATTTATAGTCAGCGCAGATCCTAATTGAGCTGTCTCCTTTAAGAGGAGTAACAATGGGGGTCTCCCATTTGGCATGGTCGACCGGCTCAAGGACCCCCTGCCTGATGAGCTTGTCCAGTTCCCTGTCAATCAAAGGCCGCAATGCCAATGGAACCTGTCTGGGCTTAAGACGGATTGGGACTACCTTAAGGTCAAGGCTAAAAGAGATACTTGCCCAGGTCTTTGTTAAAAACGTCTTGAAACTCATCGAACAGGTTGTCGAATTCAGCATTGGCAATGGAATTGATGCCAGTGACTCCTAGGCTGAGAGCATCGAACCAGTCCAACCCCAGGAGGCTAGGGAGCTCCCCGGTGACCACTGTGAGCTGTAGCGGCCCCTCAAAGTTGTTGCACCGGACCAGGAATTGGCCTTGGCCGATGACGGGGATTCGATTCCCTTGATAGTCGGACAGCCTGAGGCGGTGCTGCTTGAGGCAGCTCTTCTGGATGTCTGGGATTGCAGACGTCAGGGTTGACCAGGAGACGATGGAGACCGCAGAGCCGGTGTCCACCTCCATGACACATGGAGCGCTTTCGATCGATATGGTGACAGTCAGCTTCCGCTTGCTGGGCAGGCTGGCCTGGGTTACGCAGGTCTGGTAGGTGACAGGCGACCCCTGTACTGAAGGTCTTTGGCGCGGTTTCCGAGCTTCCCGCCGAAAGGAGTTTGACAGGTTGCTGTGTGCGGTGTCAGGTGCATGCGCACAGGCAGCGGGCAAAATGGCACGGCAGACTCACGCCAAATGTCCTCGGCGCTCGCACCATTTGCATATAGCATTGCGGAAATGACACGATGCCCTTAGGTGCTGCTTCCCGCAACTGGCACAGTCAGCTCTTCTGGCCTTCAGGTTGGAGCGGTGCCTCCAGTCTGTGCGGCAGACCTCTTCATCACTGCTAGCCGAGTTCTCAAAGTTCTCTCTTTGTGTACTGAGGCTGGTGGCCTGACTTCAGCTCTAGAGGCAGCAAATTTATGCAGGGAGTCGGCAGCTTTGGTGGAAGATTCCGCAGCCCTGGCTTCGTCCAGGGTGATGGCCAAGGTTAAGTTAGTCCGAGCGAGCAGCCGGCACTGTAGGCGGATGTCCTGAACGCCGCAAATAAGTTGATCCAACAGAATGTCATTTAGGTCACTAAATTCACAGTGATCTGCAGCTTTATGGAGGGAAGCGAAATACTGGTTAATCTTCTCACCTTCCTGCTGCATCCGCTGCCGGAATTCGTATCGATGGAAGGAGTGGGAGCGTAGTGGGTCTTCAAGGTCGCTTGCAGGACCTGCCATGGTGCGGATTGTTGGGTTGGGTCTGACAGGGCCTCCGCAGTGTCGAACACCTCGTGGTCGCAGTGACTCAAGAAAAGCGCTCTTTTTCTGTTATCTGCCAGACCCAACAGATCATTAGCTTCTAGGAAGCATTCAAACCTCCTCATATACTACTCCCATTTCTCTTTCACTGGGTTGAAAGGTGCAGGCGGGTGGAAAGCAAACATGCTTGGCGAGATGTCAGTAGAGCTTTCTAAAATCCGCCTGGCTGGTTGCAATGCCTAAGTCCTATTGTCTTCGTTCTCCAGCTCCCAAGCCCTCGTCGTCACTGTTGAGTTGTGGGAATGATGACAGGAGACAGACTTCAAAAGGAACTTCTTTACTAGGCAGCTTCTCTGTACAACCAGCAGCTTGCAGTCTGACAGCTAGCCCTTTTATAGGGAGCTGTCAGATGTAACAACCAATAGGATTTGAGTATTCTCCCGCTCAAATGCTGGACCTGGGTGAAACCATGTATGCAACAGTACATAACAGGAAGGTAACAGCGTTCCGTGCACCTTCGGTGTTTAGTCATGCCAGCCACATGACCACGGAATCGTCATCAGACAGCACTGGCTCTTCGGCTTAGAAATGGAGAGGGAACGACTAGCACATATGTGCGAGGGGAACTTTTACCTTTACCTTACAGATCAATTGGTCCATAGTCTTTTGCTCATCTGTATTCTTATTCTGGTAGTCATTTTGACATTCTGACTACTCAGACCAGTGTGGGCAACCAGTGGAGGTCCTGATGTTGTTGAAAGAAAAATCGCAGCAACTGTAGGTAGCCCGGCCAATACTGAAAGAGGCTAGGAGTATCTAAAGTGCCTCCATTCCCTAGTCTGATAAAAATACAGATCTCTTTTATTAAAGTGCTGCACTCCTCCTGAGTCAATTGGGTTGAGTCTGTTGGTATCCCCCAGACCTAACTTCCACTTTTTGTTTTGTATTATATTTTTAAACTGCGGTTAAGTTGAATTGAAAAATATTATCTAATTTGAATTTTAAAATAATATCTTCTATAAACTTGATTATTCTACACTATTATAATGGATGAAGGAGGCATATATCATTCTGAAGTTGAGAAAATATCGCTCTTATCCTAATTTCCTTCACAAGTATTTGAGGTGAGCCAGCAGTAATCTTATTTTTCCACATCTCGTCACAAATTTATTTGATCAATGATCAGAACAATAAAAGAAAAAGTGCATTATGGTAATGTAGCACAGACTTTTTAAACTGTGTGTGAAAGTCTAATAGCATACTATAAAACAAAACTCACCATGGGCATAATATTTATTCTTTGTTACAGCAAATATAAATCTGTAGTAATATATTTAGATACTTTAATAGCTGTGACACCGAATTTAGCTCCACTAAATGTGATGTTAGGCTTATGGTCTAACAAGAGAAAAGCAAGATAAAACTTATCTGATTTTCCTATCTTGTATTTCAAGGGAGAGATGAGAGATTGAGGGATACTTTGATAATATGTGCAGTGCACAAAACATGTTGGGTGTTTTTTATCAAGTTTGAATTGTGGTGATAGGTTTTTCTGAAAAAAGGAATTTTAGCTAATCTACCACTGAGAACTGCTGTAGGTAAAACATCATGTCTGGTTCTAAAAAAGGATTGCTGCTGAGTAGGGGATATAAGTGTGGTTGAAAATCTACATGATTTCCATCTAGGGTTTTTTAAATGCTCCTTGATATGTTTTAAACAAAGTTCATTCTATTGTTTAGTATCAAATAATCTGGCTTTGACCATTTGACAGGTTATATTATATTCTAAAGACAATAGTAGGCTAAGAGAGAGGCCGAAAAGGGCACATTTTTTTGAGGACTAGTAGATACCAAGAGCTTTGAAACTGATCTGTCACCATTAGAAGGATCAATCCTGCTGGGGGAAAATAGCATTTGAGCCAAAAATTAAATATGAGCAGCCATGCCTTTACCTCTACTTTCAGTGATTTTTTCCTACCTAAGGAATGCATTTGATACACATTTTTATCCATGGAAAATTGATTGCATAAACCTGGTATGGACCATTTCTGGAAATTCATAATCAGAGAATTGGCCTAAGTGTATTCCATAAAACATCTGGATTATAAACTTTGCCTCAAATAACTGAAATGCAGCAAGAATATGTTCCTTGCCTTGGTCATGAAACAAACACTAGATAGCTCCTGAGCTCTTCAGGGCTAATTGTTTCATGTAATCTATATGAGTTTTCCAAAAACCAATAGCAGGTAGGACCATCACTAAATATTTCAAACTCTTTAAGTTGTTCTATTTCACTTCCTGAAATAGTCTGCTTATGTTTTTTAAACTTTTTAGCAAAGACTACTACTAGTTTCATTTTATACTAATTAATTGGTTTTTTTTATAAGTGTTGGGGTTGTTCTAAGTCTACTGATATCTCCTTTTGGTGTGCATGTAGTGCTTTTGGACTATATAAGATATGTGATCCATCTCTGAAGTCCAGAAATAAAGACACAGAGTCAAATTTTCCAAGAGTCATTGTTATGTTGATCTGGTTCATATCCGAGTCATGCTCATTAGCTTCCATTGGTGGATGACAAGTTTTGAAATACTATTGGAAATAAATATCATATGACTAGATCTATATCCCTTATTCTTTGCAGACCCAAAACGTTCCTTCTGTACTGTTACTTTACACCAATACTCAGGCCTTTTGTTGACTTTAATTTGGGATTTCAGACAATCTGGAATCATATATCATTCAATAATAAATATACCAGGTAGTCAAAAGCATTTAACAATAATGCAATATGATTATGGAGAATTGAAATCCTCATATTATAATTTTGAACAAGGGTGCTCCTGTTGATCATATTTAGCCAATGCACAGTAGGAAGTTATCCAACTTTTTAGCATGGGAAGGGTGCTCAATTGAAGGAAGAGATGAATAAAGGTCTATGTATGCTCAGGGATTTAGCAATATCTATATATGTTATGACTGAATAGTTGGGGACCAGATACAATATACTTTCTCTTTAAAAAATAGTTATAACAATGTGAAATAGATATAACACAAATATAATTTTATAACATGAATATAATTAAGTTCTTACTATATAGCACTGACTTGAGAAAAGATCTTTAAAAATAACTTCATTGAATTTAAATTATCTAATTGACAGTGGGTATAAATGGGTGTATTATAGAGTAAAACTAGACAAGATATATATGCAGAATGTTTTACAGTGTGGAAAGGTTATCATGCAGTTTGTGGTAAGATCATATATTTTCTTAACTAGCTTATCAAATATTTTTCAATCCTTATTCTTATTTCAACTTATTTCAGCTTAATTTGATTACATATAAAATATAACAGAGTTGGAAGGGACCTTGGAGGTCTTCTAGTCCAACCCCCTGCTTAGGCAGGAAACCCTACACCACTTCAGACAAATGGTTATCTAATATCTTCTTAAAAACTGCCAGTGTTGGAGCATTTACAACTTCTGGAGGAAAGTTGTTCCACTGATTAATTCCTGAATAGATTGTGTATAGGAATAAGCAATAAATCAACCTAACTGGAACTTAACACACGATCCTGATTCTTCCCACCTGACATTAGACAACTTCATTCCAAGATGTTTCTTAGAATTTAATTGATGAGGTGTTTCTAAGGAATAATTATAATAATTAGATTTGATCAACTACCTCACCAACCTATCTTCAATAGAAAATGGAAATCATCCACAAAGTAATTAGTAGAATGGCTACTGAGATTATTCAAACACAGAGAGACCAATTTATAAATGATTATTCAATTTCCAAATTGATTATCTTCTTCAGGTTAATTAACTTTCATTCAGCATTTAACAATCCCTACATAATAGTTTTGTTGACTTGGTGGCTTTCCAAATATGTTTAGATTACAGCTTCCAAAATTACCAGCCAATTTTTCCAACTAAGAATGCTATAGATCTAGTAAAAATGCATTTGATATTACACTGGAGAGAGCTAGTATACTTATGCCTGTCTTTGTTTTTATAGCTCTTCTGATACCCTGTTTTAAACACTCCAAATCACTATGAAATTAAATGGCTATGGAACAATTTTGGGCAAAGCATTATGCTGATTATTATATTAGTTGGAATTTTCTATTTGATTATGGTCTACTAGGAAAACCAATGTGTCATAGGAACACCTTTTGAACCAGAATCATCTGTAGTGGAAGAAATTGAAACAGTGACCTGTAATTTTGCTTGAAAACTTTATGTCACTCTTGAAAAGCCGGACGTTCCCAGCTGTGTGAAAAGCTTTTTGTGAAAGCAAACTCAAAGCAAAATGCAAATTTTGTGTACAATGGAGGCTAGGAAGGTGAATCTTTTGAGATGATTTATGCAGAAAATTTAAAGACATCAGTAAGAACTATGCAGCCATTTCTTCTATTCAACCAGTAGTCCATCTAGCCCAGTAGATGCCTACAAGGAGGTATTTTTCCAGGCTTCAGAAAGCTTTACCTAGAGAGCCCTAGGACTGAACTTGGGACCATAAGATTACAAAGCACATGCTTTCTCACTGAGATATGTTTTTCCTTCCTGAATGTCCAATTAATGACTACAGTATTTTTTTTTTCCACGAAAGGATATTCAGCATGGAGTCTAAGCTAAAGCTGCCTGTTGACCAGCAGACTTTTTCTTGGGAAATGCCTGCTGATGGGTGGCTGGTTAGGGCACAGCTGTGGAGCATTTGGCAAGCTGCATTGTAGTTCAATCCAGGTGCAGCGGGAGGAAAGAGACTCTTGGCATAGGAAGCCCTTTGACTTGGTTGAGGGGGGAAAAAAGTGGCTCCATCCTGGAGTAATTACAGGTTGGCATTTTGCCAGCAAAGCAAACATCATTCTTTGTTCACATACTCATACACCCAGAGTGTGAAGTGGAGAGAAAGAAAAAGCATCCGATTCCTTAAAGAACATCAATCGCTTGCAGCTCAGTTTCACGCCAGGTTTGGGGGAAGAAAAGGCACCTGTAAGAAAGCTTTTGTTCTACCACTCCATGCTGAGAAACTCATTTGATATAAACACAAAAGGAACAGTGAGATCCTCATCAATCCTCCCTTCCCCCCCCCACCCCCACATGTAACCTTTCTTCACAGGGCTGTTATTTAAAAATATCTTAAGTGTTAAGATTTGAGCAAGTAAATGCTTTTTCATCCTAGAGAAATATTAACTGTAAAAAAATTAAGTTTGGTTATTTTGTGTGGGTAAAGAAATTGGCCAAAAGTCATTCGAAAGAAGGCAGCTATTGTAGGGACTGGCGTATTCTTTCCTCAGGCTGCAGTCCCATGTACATTTCATATTACCTGGCAGCATGAGAGAACATAGTGAATACTGGGTGATGGGTTTTAGCTTCTGGGAATGTATTAGACTTGTGTTGAAGGAATAGGAGTGGACATCCCATTGACTTTAGGCATATATTCTAAGGATGATTTTGCTATTGTGCATAGTAAAGAACTATGTTTCTGAACCTCAGTGACTTTAAGATGTGTGGACTTCAACTCCCAGAAATCTCCAGCCAGCATGGGGAATTCTGGGAGTTGAGGTCCACAGATCTTAAAGTCATGGAGAAATACTGATAAAGAAGGCTTAGGACTGGTTTATCTTATATATACTAAATTCTCCTCTGTGGCATTAGTTGTAGGCAGCCTTTTGTGTAAGAACATTGTTGGCTCTTAGCAATAAGAACATAGTTGGCTCCTAGCAGTCCCATAGGTTGATTTTCTCCTTTTCAGATTTGTTTCATTAAACAAAACTTTTTATTAAATAAAAGTTATTATGTAATAAAAATAACAATGGTACAAAAATCTTATTTTTATTTGATTTGTATAGCTGCCCATTTCAAACTAGTGACAAATACCCATTTATCTTTTGATTTTGCATAGGTATTAACAAATGTCACATTGATTTGACATAAATACGGTAGTAACAATCTCTATAATCTGAATTAACAGTTTAGAATTTTAAGTACCATAGGTAATATCAAAATGAAATATCAAAATGAAGGAAAGGCCTAGAAATTCCCACAATCTTTTTTACATTGATCCTATATTTGATATAGGATAAAAAAAATAGGTTTGCTATCTACAAAACAATGTCCTCCATCAAGGTATACTAGGGAGTCAGAGAAAACATTATGAAAAAAGCTGACTTTTCAACTTTCCCCCACATAAAGATGAAAGAGTATGTGTAAGCAATGTAATCATCATCCTTTTGTGTTAATAATATATTTAGGTTTCTTGATCTAGATCTGTACTGTATTGCAGTCACTGAGAGTTTCAGGTTAATTTAGATTCTTATATACAGTAACTTTAAGTACAGGTTCTGCAAGTACTAGCTGAGTTTGCACATAATTTTTTTTGACATGTATAAACTATTGACATGTATAAAAAGCATTTATTTGATTCATATTCAGTTAGAAGAAGGATATAATTGACTAAGTACTGGAGTTATGAATTATACCAATTTCATCATTAGTGTATATGTTTACTTAGAAATAAATTCACTGAGTTAATTGCAATTAATTTTCAAGGTGTAGTTTTTCTGCCCATATCCCTCATGTGATGACTACTCCAGTATCTTCAGTCTGAGATGATGGGGTCCACAGGTGACCTCCCACACGTTTGGAAGTAGCCCCAAGGTTTCTCCAAAGGTTGACTCCAACTTCTGCCACTGTAACGTGCAATTTAATAGAAGGTAGAAAATGTGAAATACATGTTAAATCATCATATAAATTGTGTTCAGTATGCAGCTCATTAACTTTGAAGTATGGCCTCTGGTATTTCACTTGAAGGCCTCAAACCATTCTCAGTTTAAAAAGCTTGCACACTCCAAGTTTAGTTTAAGTTTAACTATAGCTTTAAGACAATTAACAGGCGAGTCACATTTTTGAGTTGCTCCCGCTTCCATGCCTGTCATGTAGAAATGGAACTGAGAAGCTTCTGTTCAGATTATGCTATTGATTTCTGCATCAAGTTGCTGTTGATGTCGAGAAGACTGCCAGGAAAAGTAAACTGGCTAACCTTGTCACTGGAAGAAATACCACAATTGGTTGAAGATTTGCTGTGGGTTATTACTGCAGATGTCAATATCATATTCATTTTCTGTTTTGCAGTTTTGCTAAAGAATGCAAAAAAGGAAGAAGAGAAGCCATTCAGAGACTGCGCAGATGCATACCAAGCTGGTTTTAATAAAAGCGGTGTCTACACAATTTATGTTACTAACATATCAGAACCTAAAAAGGTAAAGAAAAGTATGTGTTTCTTTTTAAACATTTAATCCATTCAAATAGATGTTGTGCAAAAGTCAGGCAACTAGAACTGGCCTTTGGTAAATGCCACTCTGCTTTTCATTCCTGCTGATGCAGGAAATACGCAGGAATGACTTTCTCCGTAGTTCCTTTTTTGCACCCTGTCTTGGGAGACCTGGAAAAATTACAGGGGAAGAGCAGGTGGGTGGAACTGTATGGGTCTTGTATCGCTTGTATCGCTTATGGAAAAAGATGATTCAAAAGTCACATGTGTAGTTACTGTAGTTAATATAGAAAAATTCAGACTACCATTAGCCCTTTTGTGGGCACCCAAAAGTGGAAAACGTTGTTTTTTTTTTAAAGATTTGCATTTGGGAGTTTAAGAATCAAGAGTTAAGAGTTAAGCTACAAAGTCCCAAAGATCCTAAAGGCACCCATTTTTTTTTCTTAAACTCCCAAAATGTCATATGAGTTACAGAAGTACAGAGAGGCTGGGTTAAGAAAATTTAGCTTTTCACTCTGTCTCAAGTCTTTAGGATAAATTTGGCCTTGTATTCCATCTATTCATCTTTTTGGCGGCAAAGAATTCTCAAGTACATTTATGATAGGCTTTTTAAAGTCCTTGTTTACGTTAATCAAATGCTATATTGGAGAAAAAAAATCTCCATGTTCAGGGTTTGCTATAAGGCTCTGCACATTACAGTTCAGTTATGTACTTTGTTTCCTATACAGAAGAGTTTTCTATGTAAGAAAAAGCAAACAAACCATAAAGAGGACTAAATGAAACACTCTGGAGACTAGGATAAAGAATGATTTCTTCCAGAGTTGTTATTCTTTACTACTCCAGCAATCCAACCAATACTCATTGGACTGGAGTCTTACCATGATGTTAAGTGAAGCGTGTAGAGCAACCACTCATATAAAAACACTAAAATATTCAGTATAATTTGATCTTCAATAACACAAGAAGTTCTCTCTTTTAAAGGACTAGTGTAAACTTCTCTATCAATTCAGGGAGTCATGATACATCAGAGCCCCTTGGGTAGTACTGGTTCAGGTTGTTCACAGCAGGGCTTCCACTTCTTCACAAATGAAATATTTCAAGTCTTAGGTGAAGATGAGCACCGCATCTCATTACTATTCAATAAAACTGGTCCTTTTTCAGGTTTCTGGGCAGGGGTGTCAAACTCGCGACGTCACGTCGTCACGTGATGTATCACAACTTTTTTCCCCTTCGCTAAACCGGGGGTGGGGGTGGCCAGCACACGATGCATCTGGTCCATGGGCCACGAGTTTGATACCCCTGTTTCTGGACAAATGTGGTTTTTTTTTTGAAGGGGCACCTGAAACCTCACTTTTAGGGAATCAACTTCTTAATGCAGCTGCAATCTTTCCCCCTTCAAGTTGGCAGACAAGTTTGAAAACAAGAGGAACTGCTTTAATGAAAACCTGCTTCTTTTAGCAGTTAGACTTATATACCGCTTTACGGTGCTTTACAGCCCTCTCTAAGTGGTTTACAGAGTTAGCATATTGCCCCCAACTATCTGGGTCCTCATTTTACCCACCTCGGAAGGATGGAAGGCTGAGTCAACCTTGAGCCGGTGAGATTTGAACCGCTGAACTGCAGCTAGCAGTCAGCTGAAGTAGCCTGCACTCTAACCACTGCACCACCTCAGCTCTTTTGAACATGCAGGCAGCTGTGATGCATAAATGAAAGGAGCAAGTTTCCATCCACCATCTTACCAATTTTGATCCCACCCTGTATATATTCAGGGTCCTGTGACCTTCCTCCCAAAGTGCCTGAAGTCCTTCCTCCACATCATTTTTTAAACATGCCCAGTTGAAAGAGTCAACCCATTGTCAAAACAGAAAAGCAGGACAATGTGAAATTCTGCCTGTTTCCTTATGTGTCTCGATGTGTGTGTTCAGATTTCAACCTCAAAACATGCTAAAAGGTGTTTAATGGCTGACTGCCTTGACCTTGTCTGGGACGGGAGCCAGTTAAGGACATTTGTTGGCTTGAATGATGGAAAGCTAATGTTTATAATTGCCCTGCCACTCCTGTTACTGTGGCAGGTGTTGCTATCCAATCCATTGCTATGGGGATGAGCAGACCACACAGTGAATAATTTAGTGGCGTAAATCTCACTGTCATTGTGCATTTTTTTCTTTCTTTGTAATACCTTTAGTACTCAAAGGTATACCTTATCCTAGTCTCAAAATGCAAAAACTTTAAACTTACGTAGGAAAGGATTTTTTAAAAAAATTTTTTAGTTCTGTATACCTTCTATTCCACTTTCTCTTCCCAGTTTGTCATAAAAAAAACAAGTACACAAAATGCAATGCATATTTCCCTTCTTGCATCATTGAAACATACAGTATACTTTTTACATAGAGTATAAAGATTTAATATTTGAAAAACATGTTTAAAAGACTGACCTTTGTGTTCTGTTGAAGCTTGATAATGCTTGAAAATTACTTGAAAATGCCTGCTATAAATCCAAGACCAATGAAGCCCCAGGCAGTAGATAAATGTTTGAACTCAAATGCCATAATGGAAGGAATCCCTGAGCCAAACTGTTTCTCCCCTTGGATTTTTGTCCTTTCTTTCTGAAATAAAGTTCACAGTTTTGGAGCACTGTACAAAAGACAATCAGCAGTCTTTGGCTGTATGTGCAAGTATCAAAGACACACAATAGAATCAAAGTCATGTAATGGAAACTACCAAGCAACCGTGTTATGAACCATTCATCTTCAGGCAAAAGGCATCAGATGGATTCAGCAAAAGATATAATAGCTTGGTTTGAAGAAAACCATTCAAAGGAACTGGGTAATGGCAACACTTACACTACCAGCAAATGCATAAATTTGGTTCCCTTTTATGATCCTGCATGAGAATAGATAATACTGACTTTTAATGAATTGATATCAGCTTTTAAACCTATTGTTAGCCCAACCACAGAGTATAGGCTTTTCTTACAGGATCACAATGAAAGCGCTCTGGCACACTTTCAGCTTGATTATAAGCATTCAAATACATGCATTTGAAAGGAGCATTTACAATTTAACTGAACCATTTATTTGGAAAATACACAGCAGAAAATGAAGCTTCATAGAACAGCAGGGGGGTTTGGAGGTATTGGCCATGATAGTGATGGTACTTAATACATATTTTTATATATTAATCAATGTACTCTAATGAATGCAACTTGGTCAGTTTTATATTTTGGAAGACCTATTGAATAGGAATTACCATGAAGCAAACACTGTTGCCAAACCCGGCATTTAATAATTTAATAATCAACTTCTAAGGCAATCACACTGTAGAATGTTCTTATAATAAAACAACTGTGAAGGAAACAAAACATACATAACATAGCTAGAACCTTGTAATTAAGGAAGGATCACAGAGCACCAATTAAAATTGGAAAAAATATGCCACAAATAAAACATAGAAGGGACATATCAAATCCATGGTATTTAAAACTTATGTTAGAGACAATCAAATTAGGTTACTGTACAAAACACACCACATTTATCATCTTTTCCTGGGCATGTTAAGCAGTTAAGTATTTTTAGTTATTTGCAAGATTTTTGTGACACCACAGTGATACGACTTTATATGGCTTCTAAAAATATGAAATCACAAACCATCATTAAAATAAAAAGATAAAGTAAATAAATAGTAATAAACCTGGCTAGTAATACATGGCAACAGCAACTTCCCCATGAATTATAATCCAAAAACTATCCAAAAGGATTGTTTCCTGAATGCTAACAGAGAAATAGACATACTTATATCAGTGGGACAAACGTAGGCAAAGAAGGTGAATTTTTGGGCCTTCCCCTGCCTTAGCTTCATGAGGAACAAGGATACACAATGTGGCTTCACACTGGAATGTATAGGATGGGTAGATTCTACCTAGAACAAGATAACTAGGATTCAAGCCATGAAGGACTTTACAATTAATAACCATACCTTGGAAATGTATTAAAAACATATGGATAATGACTGCAGAAATACAAGAAGAAATGTGACTGCTGAATTGACTAACTTGTCAGCAGATAGGCCATAGTATTCTGTATTAAATGAAGTTCTGAATATTCAAAGGCAGCCCCAGGTAGAGCACCATCAGAAATCCACTGTGAAATGGTAAAGCTGTTCTGACCCAGCTCCCAAAACATGACTTCAGTTAACTCAAAGATTCCTTTAATTAGGAGTGCCGGCAGCCCCAGAAAAAAGTTTCTCTCTCACCGCAGGCTAACAAGTCCATCCGTCCAGTAGATGAATAGTTGTCTGCCACATCTATTCATCTCCACCCCCTGCCTTTTATCCCCAGAGCTAGGGTGGGGCTTCACTAGCAGCAGTGGCTCTTCCTTCCCAAGGATCGGCCCACAGATTTCCACTGTTCTCCTCTCCTCTGCCTTCTGCGCATCCACGCGTCAGGCACTGGACCCAGCTGTTCCTCTTCTTCCTCATCAGCCACCTCCAGACCTGGGGGCTGTTGACTCTCCATCTGACGGACGGATGGCCCAGGCTCTGCCTCTGTCTCTCTCTCTGCCAGCTCCACTCCCTCTTCCCCCTCGGAGCTCTCAGGTTGCCTTGATGCTGACCCTGACTCCCATGCCTCCTCCTCCTCCTCTTGATTTGGCTGCTGGAGGGGCTGGCAGCCGACAGGGCACAACAAAGGCATTGAGAGCGTATAACTAGAGCATCTACCTAGTATTGTACATTGGTTACAGCTGGTCAATGTTTTCTGTGATCCCTAGTTTTGGGGAAGTAATTTCAGGACCCACTGTTTTGCCCTTCTATTTAACAACTACATGAGCCAACTGGGTGAAGTTTGGGATCAGGTATCATCCATTAGCAGATGATCCATTATCCATCAGGTATAATCCATATGCAAATAATACCCAACAGTAAAACTTGACCCCAAACCAACCAGGGTTCAAGGTACTGAGGTTTTGTCCAAGTATCTATAACTTTGTAATTTTGTAACCTACCTGTCAATGACTACTTCAGCTTCAACCACAACAATACACGAGCACACAATAGATACAAACTTAATGTAAACCGCTCCAAACTCGACTGCAGAAAATACGACTTCAGCAACAGAGTGATCAATGCCTGGAATTCACTACCTGACTCTGTGGTTTCTTCCCCAAACCCAAAAAACTTTAACCTTAGACTGTCTACTGTCGACCTCACCCCATTCCTAAGAGGTCTGTAAGGGGCGTACATAAGCGCACCAGCGTGCCTACCGTACCTGTCCTACTGTCCTATTGTCCTCATCTATCTGTATTCACTTTGATTTTGTTTATGTTTATATCTATACCCGCTATCTTGTACATGTTTGACAAATAAATAAATAAATAAATAAATAAACAAACAAACAAACAAACAAACAAATAAATAAATAAATAAGTATCTGAAGACTGTGGGGCCCTGAATTGGGAGGAAGAATTTCAAGATCAGCCTTGATCAGACCAAGTGATTCTGGGACTATGGACCTTTTTCCAGGATCAGGGTTTCTTATTTTCAGTTATGAATGAGGTTGCAGTTCTCTTTTTGGAGCTTGCGAACAATTTGGGAGTCTTCCTGGACCCTCAGTTCCTGCCCATGAAGCAAGTTACAGCTATGGCTAAGAAGGCATTGCAATGAATGCATCTTGCATAAAGATCTTCTTAGCCCTTACTTGAACCAGGGAACCCTTCAGACAGTCTCTCATTTAGTCACCTATAAAAGGGACTGTTGCAATTCACTGCCCTTGAAAATAATTCAGAATGCAGTGGCAGAGGAGTTCCCCTCCCCAGCTCCAAAACAAAACAGTGACATGTTGATTTTATGAGTGCTGGTGGAAATCTGAACATAAAGCTACTTTAGTATTCATTGAACTTAGATGCAATAGATTTTAAAATATTTAAATGGTTCACAGAATTAATCTATGAATTTCATTACTGCATAAAGTTTGATGGGCTATAATAATTATAAAACCTAAGTGAATTATTCTGTTTTATTGAAAGATACAAGCTTGAAGTCCAACTTTTTTTTTTTTTAGAGTTGAGAAGTGGGGGACAGGAGTTATATATTACCATCTTATTTGCCTTAATAGTAACTCTCTCTGAGGAATGGCTCTTACTGACAGTAGGAAAGTGAGCAGGCTGGCTCAAGGCAAGTTAGCATAGAGATGTTTATACATTTATGTTCTTATGTCTAGGTTTTTTGCAACATGGAGACTGCAGGAGGAGGCTGGACAGTAATACAACACCGAGAAGATGGGAGCCTAGATTTCCAAAAAAGTTGGAAAGAATACAAAATGGTAAGATGGAGACATTGTTTTATCATTATTCTTAATTTGAAGCAAAGCTGAATACTGTATCAATAGCTTGTGCTGGGAACATGGCCATTAAACAATAAACCAGAAGTAACCATGCGGTTCAAGCTTATTATAGCCATCAAGACTCCTTTCTTGATTTGTTTTAATATGAATCATACTTCAGAAAGTTGCTTCATTTAGAAACTTTCTTCCATTCTTCCCCTGTGGATTTAGAGATGTATCTATTGCCTTTGTCCATGGTTTCCATTCTTCTTTTCCAGAGAATGTGTCACACTGAGTAATAACAAAAATGTTAACATTGGTTGAGATCCAAATTCCCCTATGAGAAAATAGAAAACCCTTCCACCCAGGAATTGCAGGCCTCTGTGCTTCACGGGAAGCCATCTACAGATCTCTTTGTCTCTGTGAGGATGTGGGGAAAGGCAATCATTTCCTTAAAATTTCTTATGAATAACTGAAATAAACTTCCATGCTATTTTGAATCCTGGTGAATTGTGAATTGTGAAGTGATGACTGTACTTTGTGCACAGCTAAAATTGAATAGAGTTAGGACTAAAGGTAAATTAAATAAATTTACGTAAGATAAGGGCAAATTGGAATCCTCTGGGGGATATACATATTTATCCTAATAATAGTAGTCAGGCAGAGCTGATACGTATCTTCTGGAGATGCTATATGAGTGTCACGGCCCAAGTGGAGTTCTGAAATTATTTAGGTTCAGGGCAAGGTTTAGGTTCAAAAAAAGAAGAGTTGGGATTCAAACTAGCACCCTGGACAGTTCCAAATGGAACTCAAGGTGGAGACTCATAGCTAGATCATAGCTGGCTTAACTGCAGATGTAAGTTTATTAGACTTAATGTTTAACTATGGCTACTATTCCATTTTAGCTGGAAGTTGAAGGGATCACTTCTATTTTAGCAATCAATATCTCCAACAACATCGGAGAAACCGTGTTTCTGCCATCAATTCTGCACTGAAATTCTCTGACACTCTGTAGCACCATTTTTTTTAATGTAATTTCCTAGATCTCTCACGGTATTTCTAGAAAACCCCTCCAGAAATATAAGAGGGAAATTATTAAGCAGATGTAGTAAAAATAGTCTTGTTTCTGCTTTATTTATTGCTTTATCATAGCTCCAGCTGTTATTTGAAATCTGAATGCCAGCATAACATTAAAAAGCAATTTGTAGCTCTTAGGCTTTAAAAAAAAGTTGTATTCTGAAGATGGCAGCTGAAATGTCTCAGATTCAGGTGATGGTGACCCAATAGACTTGTTATATCGCAGTTTTATGGGGAAATAAGTGAATTTGGGTTGGTGTTCGGGGTAATTCCATATCATGTTTTATTATTCTGAATCTATGGTTTGATCTATAGATATAGTGAATAATATTATTTCTTTGTGTAACATGGGACAATATTTCATCTCTTCTACTCTTGAGTCCAGATCAATGTAATGCAAAAACAGTGACCCTCAATTTCCCAGAGAGGCTCTTCTAGCAAATGAAGAGGGTAAACCATGAAAGTTCACCATATCTCGTCATAATCTTCAAGCTATACTGTTGTTCTTGGGATCATTGGAGCCACTCTCCCAGCTTAGGAGTTTCACTTCTGAGTGCTACTACCACCACTGTCTTTACTTTCCACATCATCTTGAGTTGTTCCTTAACAGTATCAGACCATGGTACTTCTCCAGGTTCTCATACTCCTTTTTTCTGATGTTGTTCTCACTGCTACATCTATCACCCCCATTGTCTTCTGATCTTTGTCTACTATGACAATATCTGATTGATATGCCTGTACCTATCTGTCCATCTGAATCTGGAGTTGCATAGGATCTTAGCTCTGTTATTATCCATGATTTACTCTCGTATCTGGACTTGGGAGTGTATAGCCCATACCCTATGCAGATGTTCCTGAACACAATGCCAGCTACTTGGTTGTACTGTTTAGTATATTCTGTTTCTGTCTGTATCTTATACCCTGCCAGTATGTGTTGTATTGTCTTCCTCTTTACTATGTTAAAGTGAGGGGTAACTAGCTATTTCCCAATTAGTGTGGATGCAGGTCTTCTGTTCATACATAATCTTTCATTAGCATTCTAATCACTATGATATTCAGTCCTCTAGACCAGGGGTGGGTTCCTCCCGGTTCAGACCGGTTCTCCCAAACCGGTAGCGGCCCACTGGTGATGTCACAATGATGTCACCAAACCAGATCGGTCAGTGCCGGTCCGTGGAAGCCGCCATATTTTTTATTATTATTATTTTTATTTTATTTTTCCTTCTGAGCATGTGCAGAAGCCAACTTCCGGCACTGTGCATGCAGTCGCCATCTTTTTTTCGGCTTTGTGTTTTGTTTTGTTTTTGGTTTTGGTTTTATTTTTTGTTACTGCGCATGCAGTAGGGAGGGAGCGAACCTGCAGCGAGGTAAGTTGGAACCCACCCCTGCTCTAGACATATATAAAATCTGTCTGACAAATTTTGTCAGGTCTGGTCCTGTGAGGCACAGTTATTGAACATCCAATCCAAGAAATAAATATGCAGATAGTGCTCAATTTAGGACCATAATTGATCCCAGAATTATGGTTGTAAATCATTCTGGCCATTAAGCAGGTGTTCATGTAACCAATCTGACTATAATAATTTTTGTGGTTGTTGGTAAGTGAATGCCATGATCATCAAGCAAACTATCTACAATGGAAGGTTTTTTTTTTGCTGGGAACTGGTAAATGCAAGCCAATTGCCTAGTACCCAGAACATTATTGTGTTAACACTGGGGGTGGGGAACCATCATACCTTGGAATCTGGGTCATAAGTACCTTTTGTGGGGGTCTGTTGTAACTTTGGATGATCTTGAAAGTCAAGAACTACCTGTATGCATGTCACAGCAGGTGGAAGCCAGTCTTGCTTCATCCCAGAAAGTCTAAGCAGATTGAAGTGATCAGTACTTGGACATGAGACCTCCAGGAAAATGGTCTCAGCTGGCTAGATTAAAACATAAAAAAAACCAAAATCCCTGCAAATCAATGGCAAACTGCTTTCATATTGCTGCCAAGACAATGATATGGATATGTCTCTGTAATTGCCTGTAGCTGAGCTCAAATCAAGTCAGTCTCTGTGTTTAACATCATCATGTAAGCTGAGATGCCTTCTGAAATACTTCCCATATGTACATTTGATTGAAGTATCCTAATGCTAGTACTTCCATAACTGCATCAGAATCAACAACAGTTGAGAGCAGCTGCTAACCTGGGACTCTTATCTCTAATATGAACAAAGTAACTGGTCTCATTATACAGTAGCTGGCGGCACCTGTTCATCTATATCACACTCAGAATTCAAGCAGGAATCCAATCACAAATAGGATGGAACACCAAGAGAAAAACTTACAGTTTATTTATTTATTAATCCAATTTATATAGCTGCCCATCTCACCTAAGGCAATTCTGGGTGGTGTACAATTATAGATAAAATGTGAGAATATAAAAATAGCAAATGCAAATAGAAAAGACCATAATAATATCCTTAAAAAATGGAAATCAAATAATTGAAGGAAATAGAAATGGCCTCCTCAACAATGGAGGCATCTAGATAGGTCTTGGGTTCCTTAATTTACACTGGAATTTTTTTAAAATATACTCCAGAAAAATCAATAGCAAACTGTTTCTGTATTGTCTGTCTTTCTTTCTTTGTGTCTCTGTCTCTCTGTCTGTCTACCTGTCTTCATGTCTACCTGTTTATGTATCATCCATCCATCATCTATCTATCTATCTATCTATCTATCTATCTATCTATCTATCTATCTATCTATCTATCTATCTATCTATCTATCTATTATCTATCATCTATCATCTCTCTCTCTCTCTCTCTCTCCCTCTCCCCTCCCTCTCTCTTCCTCCCTCCCTCCCTTTCTCTCATTGATATGGCCACCCATCTCACATGAAATGACCTTGGGTAGTGTACAACAATTAAATCAACAAATAGATTAAAAATAATTAAAAGTCACTATTAATAGCAATAGCACTTAGACTTATATACTGCTTCATAGCGCTTTACAGTCCTCTCTAAGTAGTTTATAGAGTCAGCATATTGCGCCAAACAATCTGACTCCTCATTTACTGACTTCAGAAGGATAGAAGGCTGAATCTATTTACTGAGCCAGTGAGGAACTGGTATTATTTAGTTGGCTTTACCTTCCTCATTCTCAATTCCCCATTTGTCATATGAGGGGAGAAGAACTATGCATAACTGTAAAAATTACAGTTCTCATCTAGTTCATGTTTACCTGGAGTCTCAACTGCCATCTTTAACGAAGGACTACCTGTCAGAGGTGGGTTTCAGCAGGTTCTGACCAGTCCTGGAGAACAGGTAGCGGAAATTTTGAATAGTTTGGAGAACCGGTAGCGGAAATTTTGAGTAGTTCAGAGAACCGGTAAATACCACCTCTGACTGGTCCCGCCCCCATCTATTCTCTGCCTCCCGAGTCCCAGCTGATCGGGAGGGAATGGGGATTTTGCAGTAACCTTCCCCTGGAGTGGGGTGGGAATGGAGATTTTGCAGTATCCTTCCCATGCCACGCCCACCAAGCCACGCCCACAGAACCGGTAATAAAAAAATTGAAACCCACCACTGATACCTGTATATATGAAGTCCTTTAAGTGTTCAAAGAGCTATGCAATTATTGTGCAGCATTTCTTGCTAATACTATATCCATTTCTACTGTTGTTCTAAGTCTGTAAGTTAGCCAGTTCAACAATGAATGTAGCAAGTGCACATGACATATTTTGAAATGTTGATATTTGCACAGATATATCAGGATGCTCTTTTATACAAAAAAAACACCCCCAAATTCATTGCTGAATGAATTAACAAAAGAAAAATTTCAGAAGTAGAAGGCTGGATAAAGTATTCCCACTCTTGGCACTCAAAGCTGGGAAGATGTTACTTTCCTTCCTGAATTAACTTAATTGTGAGGCTTTTAGACACTGAGTTTTCATTTAAGGAATGCAGGCTTAATTGTTTGGGTTTTATGATCTTTTGTGGAGTTTCATGTAGAACAAAGAATTATTGCAACACCCAGAAGTAAACTATGCCTCAGAATATATAAAACGATAATTAAAAATCTGCTTAAGCTTTATTTGATGCATTTTATTTATTTAGCATTTAGCATTTTAGCAGTTAGTATTATTTAATATGAGAACCAACCTCCTTATCAGAGTCTTACAGTAGCTTCTCCATTATTTGCAATGGGTACCCCACCCAGTACTTGCACTCTGCTACCCATATGCTTTCAGAGAGAAAACTTCAGCTTGCAAAATCCCATTTTCATTCACTGTGATTACCCACTCTTACCTGCCTTTATACTTTTGTGCCCACCAATTTATCAGCAAACTGAAAGGCTTTTTTTACCATCCCATTTGAAATACTCATGTAGACAAGGCTAGTATGAGAGCAGTATATGGAGATATACAGGGGTGGTATTCACTTACCTTCCCTACCAGTTCGCAAATGTGAGCATACGCACCACCTCTGCGCATGCGCACGGCCTTCCACACATGCGCAGAGCCTCAAAAATGTAGATAAATGGGACGTCATTACGTCCGGGCAGGTGGGCAGGGCCACCCAGAGTCACTACTACCGGTTCGCCCGAACCGGATAGAACCAGCTGAATACTACCTCTGGAGATATATGTTTATCTTTCACTCTATGGAAAGCTACAAAGAATGAACACTGGATGGAACCAAAGGAGGAGTTGACACCTGGGTCTGATGAAAGCTGGGAAGTATGGAAATGGTTGAATAGACTGCAGATGGGTACAAGAAGATCCAGAGACACTCTGAACAAATGGGGCTATCCAGTGGCTTCTGCTCTTTGTGATTGTGGTGACATGCAGACAACAACACATGTGTGTACCTGCCCTTTGTGTCCCAATCAGTATATACTTGAGGACCTCATGGTAGCACAACAGAACACAATTAATGTTGCTACTTTCTGGGCAAGGTCTGTTTAATTTATATATATATATATATAATGGGTAATGGGCTGTGTGTACACAGGCCGTTACAACACAAAAGAACAAAAGGCACACAGCCAACACCTCAGCCACACAGGAGCCGACTAATCTGCACACATCACCTCC
>QLTV01000373.1:2192292-2222260 GCA_003457575.1 Thermophis baileyi
ATGCTATTATTCTTAACATAAACATTCTTATTTCTATTTACAATTTTATATGTGTGGAATATACATCTATTTACATTTTACATTTATTTTGTTACATCATTTTATATTACTTTACACATTAATTTTACTTTCCCTTTCAAGCCAATCATACCATCTATTCCAAATTTTGTAGTACATTGTTTCCTCTCTCTTAATTCCATTGCTAGTTTACTCATCTCTGCGCATTCTAGCACCTTTTTTATAATCATTGTGTTCGAGGGTGTTTTTTCTTTTTTCCAGTTTTGGGCGAAAGTGATTCTTGCTGCGGTAATTATATGTTGAATAATATAATAAATTTCCTTTCTCATGTTTTCTTTTATTATTCCCAGAAGAAACAGTTCTGGTCTCATCTCCATTTTCTGTTCCGTCTATGGAGATTCTCAGGTATCCAGGTCATGGCTGTCCC
The DNA here is from genome assembly GCA_003457575.1 of Thermophis baileyi. Classification (NCBI taxonomy): domain Eukaryota; kingdom Metazoa; phylum Chordata; class Lepidosauria; order Squamata; family Dipsadidae; genus Thermophis; species Thermophis baileyi. Next base: position 2,192,738 of record QLTV01000373.1, read on the forward strand.
AAAGGTGCGTTTTCAAGAGGCAACTGGACTTTCTTGTGGTTTTTTTGTTTTTGCTTTTTGAAGACGTTTCACTTCAACCTCCAAGAAGATTCTTCAGCTCCATAAATGGACCTATACCTAAATCAGATTTACACAAACATAGTTGCTCTCCATATATTTTCTAACCCTAGAAACTACAGTATTCTTGCTTCTACTACATCCATGAGCTACTTCACACCTTGTTTACACTCTTTAAAAGTCTCTGTTCCCTTTTCTCATTTACTGAAGTCTACCCAACCACAAATTTCTTTGTTTTCCTCAGCCTCTCAATCCATTCACTCTTCCTTCATATTTTGGCTTAACAATTTGCAACCTTTATTCATTTTCTTTATATGATCAGACCGCCTCAAGGCATGTATTTTTACTGCTTATCCACTTTATTATTCAATCCTTATTCAGCACCCGTTCTTTCTTTACTATACATGTTTCCTAACTTATTTTCATATTTCTTCCAAATTATTCAGCTCTCATGACCTTCTATCAAAGAGGCAGAAGCATGCACATTTATACAGCTGGTTTTGTTTATTTTCACCAATATTTACACCTCACAACATACTCACTATTACCTCCCAACCACCATTTATACATCATAAAATATCTCTATCCATTTTCTCAACTTTATTTTTTTATCAAAGTACACAGATTTATCTACCTACTCTCCTTTCATCTTTGTATAGCTTGCGATCATTTGGCCCATTTTCTCTCTCAAACACAATTGTCTTGGTCTTTAATATATGTTTTCAGATCCATACATCTTGTTGTATCTCACTATCTAGCATTCATTGCAAATTATTTCAGTTATTTCAGTCAGAACTGAAGAAGCTTTTTGAATGACATGCAAAATGTTTTCAAGGAAAAAACAAAAATGTCCAGTTGCCTTTTGAAAAAAGCACCCTTGGGACAACTAAAGTCTAGTTTTACCCAAAGCAAATACACACCATTCCTTGCAAGTGAAAATCTCTAATCTAAAGACTACCTTACAAGCCAACAAATCAGTTTAGCGTATATGTATTCAGAATACACACATACTCAGGATGCAATCCTATCCATGTATTTATATATTCAAGTATGTACATAGCAGGAAGAGAAAAAGAGAGAGAGGAAATGCTTATGAATAATGACAACCCTTAGCAATATGCAAATTGATTTGCCTTGGGAAACTGACTTTTAGCCAGCTAACTCTTTTCATTTGATTAATATACTAATGGTGGTTTTCAAGGCACTACTATAGGAGATGGTTACAGGCATATGAGTAAGACTTCAATCCTCTTGCCAAACGCAAACGCTATTGAAGAACTAAGGACAGAATCTCAATGCCATTGAAAGGTTATTGCCTTAGATTTTACTGCCTTAGATTTTACAAATGTTCGTTTCTCCTCTTTGAGTTCTATCGGTTTTCAGCTGTTTTATTCTGAATATCTCTCAGGAGGAATGGCCTATTTATGTGCAGTCACCCATCCAAATGAATGCTTTTTCCATGATTGTGAAATGATTAATTACAATAATGATTCTGCATCTAATTTTATGTTAAAAAAAGGCACAGCAAATGTAATTCAAATACCACCATTTCCATCAGGAACAAAAATAGCCAACCAAGCAACTGGTTTCCAAGTTGGTTCGGGCATTTGTTCAAAGAATACTAAAATAGGAAGATGAAAACAAAACATAACAAAGTAGGGTTGTGGAAGATAGGAAAAAATATATATCTTGAGTGCCTTTTTTGCACTGGAGTCTGCTCACTGGATTAAGAACACCACTCCAACATTTCATTACAATCACTGATGTAAGAATTCAGAGTCTACAAACTAATCCATTGCATCTGAAAAAAATATGGAAAATCATCTTTCATACTGTTCTGTAACACCCTATAGAAAGTTTGGACTCAGCCTGGATCAGTCCCAACTGGTGACTTCAGAAGTGTTCTGTTTATTCTCTGTGGTGTTTGTATTTCTTTCTCTCTACTACGTTTTATTAGTCTAAGAATCTCTGATTTGGTACAGTAATGCTGAACACATGTACGTTAAGACATATCCTCACTTTTCAAAACCATACAATTATGAAGTATTTTTTCTTCTTCTGCGAAGTCAAGATCCCAACTAAAGTATACAGAGTATCCAAGAGCTCACCAAAATGTTTGATAATATACGGCATTTGCTCAATTACATGGGGTGGATATTTGTATTGGATGGAGATAGTCTTTTACATTACTTTCCTGCACAGGAAATATAGAGTATGATATGTCTATGAATCTATATAAGTGAAGGCATTTGTGGTTTAAAGATTGATACAGTTTTAGATCATAGACAAACATACATTTGTTATTCCATTGGCCAGAATGAATCCTCAGATAGACTTATCGGGAAATCGAGGAAGTGGGAGAGAAGGATTTGCAATCATACAGACAAATTTGTTTCAGGAATGACTTAAGTTTAATTTTGATTTTTCTTATATGTTTGTCTCAGAAAAGTTTGGCCAGAACAGTTCTTCACATTAGAGATGTCTCTGGCTTAATTGCCCCAGCTAAAATATAAAGTTCTCCATTGATTCTCCAAGCAAAAAGCATATCGATCACTAGTAAAATAGAATGGTTGAGAAAAATATAAGGGAAAATGGGCAGAAAGAAACTGTTCAGCCTATCCCAAAGGTGAAAGTCTGTAGAGATTCTCAGTCATCCAGGTCATGGTTGTCCCAAAGGTGCTTTTTCTGGAGGCAGCTGGACTTTCTTGTTTTTTCTTTGAAGATGTTTCACTTCTCATCCAAGAAGCTTCTTCAGCTCTGACAAGATAGTGGGGAATGAAAGGATTTATGTTCCTTGACTTTTTGCTATACAATTTGGGATGAAAACCCTCTGAATGGTGTGGGAGTAGGAATGGATTTCCAGAGAAAAAAATGCAGACTACCAGAACCAGGACCACTACTCAGGTGAACCTGAGGACACAGATTAAACCTCCAAGGGCTTCAATGACCCTCTATTTATTTATTTAGCATATGGCACATGTTAGCCAGGGATCACCGAGGTGGCTGGCTGCCTCTGTGAAAGGAATTTTTTGGACGGTGTTATCTTTACCCGCGGGATGCCTGAATGCCGGTAGGCAATCGGGGGAGGCTCCTTTCTTGTCCCTTCTGCAGTTTTTTCGCTCACGGGAATCGAACCGCCGAGCTGTCGATCTCAGCGGTGTGCAGGCCCAGCACCTTACCACGTGAGCCACCGTGGCCCCTAACGACCATCTAAAAGTATGCAAATGACCAGCTGTCTGCAAGGAATATAAATCCTTCCATTCCGCACTATCCTGTCAGAGCTGAATAAGCTTCTTGGATGAGAAGCAAAACATCTTCAAAGGAAAAAAACAACAACAAGAAAGTCCAGCCACCTCCAGAAAAAGCACCTCTGGGTATCCCAAAGGTGCTTTCCTCCCCCCCACCCCCCCAAGAAGCAACTGGACTTTCTGGTTTTTCTTGGAAGACGTTTTGCTTCTCATCCAAGAAGATTCTTCAGCTGAATGGCTGAGAAGCGAAACGTCTCTTCAAAGAAAAACCAGAAAGTCCAGTTGTCTCTTGAAAAAGCACCTTTGGGACAACCATGACCTGGATGACTGAGAATCTCCATAGACAGTTCAGCCTACACGAAGCAGCTGCAGTGAGTTTGCATCACAATGCCACAATACTGTTTTCATCACTTTGACTAGAGTGGTTGATCCTGAGGAATGCCTTTGCTTTATGAATATTATGCAGCAATTTTGAAATGAATATACCTGATTATATTGATACTTTGTCTAGTCCAGTACTAGACAGTTCAGTCTGATTGAGAATGCCTTATGCCTGGGTTGTTTGTGTGTGTGTGTGTGTTTGTGGAAAAGAAGGGAGTTTTGTGGGCTATTGAGCTGGCACTACCAATATCATTATGGAGAGCTGATTAGCCTCTGCTGCCCTGCTGCTTAAGATGTCTGGTTATTGAGCTTGACATGGTTACTTGATTGGTAGCCCTGTCTCCTTTGACAAGGAGAAAAACTTTGATCCTGTTTATAGAGCCAGAAGCAAAACAAAAAAAATCTCTGGACTGCATCTACCTATGAAGGTTTAAGTTCCCTTGCTCAGATTTCTAAGATACATTTTCTTCTCTATGCATTTGTTTTGAAATCCCATTTCTTATGCTGAAACATATGCTGGTTCATTGAAGCAGTATATCTCCTTTGGAAGAAGATTCGTACAGTTTTAAGAGATGTTTTTGGAAGAGGCAATTGGAATTTAAGCGACCCAGATTAGATCCTGCAACATTATCCTGGGTCACGTATGTTTGCCTTCATTCGGAATTTAACCAACTCCTACATTTTCAACAGAATATCCAAATGAGGCTGTCGTGTTCTGAGATCAGAAGAAAATGATGCTTCATGCCCAGACTTTGTGATGATTAAGAGAAATCCACAAAGTGAACTGAGTTTATTCCCCTTTCAAAAAAAAAAAATATCTCACCGTTAAAATTAACAGCAGTAACAATTCCTGCCTACCTATTTCTTAATTCTGTTGCAATTGATAGAATCATAGTTCTGAACTCAAGGTTTTTATAGGCTTATTTCCCTGATTTCTTAAGGGAAGAAATAGCATTCTGGACTCAGGCTGAGCCCTTCTGACCCGGTCAGTGTGGCACCATCTAAGAGCCTAGAGTATAAATAGATGACAGTGAGTGAACCTTTCACTCATATCTCGTTCTGTCGGCCACAACTGACGCCATGGGAGCAGAAATATGTTTAACAGGCTGTTTGTGTTTTTTTAACTGGGGTCTTAGTGTCACATAATTCATCCTGGCACTTTTTAAAAAAAAAAAAACCCACAATGTCCTTAGAAAGCAGAAGGATTCCAAGGCAATATTTATTTGTTTCAAATAGCTATAAACATTTCCAGGAACAGTACATCTCTTGATTGTCCTGCCCTGATTCACTAAATCTTAGAAGTTCACTGCTGGTTAAGGAAATACGATCCTGGATTGAAAAATGGTAAACAATGATAATTAGCGTTCCTTACATTTTTAAAAATCATATATGAATATCCTATAGCTTGGTTAGGGTAACCAGATGTGTACCTTACATGTTTTGATGATCTCTGATAATGTAAATTATGGTTTGCACAAATCGTGGCTTGATTCTGAAGACAGAGCTGGATTCACACAACTTCTATTTTTCACATGAACAAACATTGATTTATATATAATCATGGATGGATTCATATAGATATAGATGGCATAGGGTCTGATTACTTGAGGGGCTGTTTTCAAAACATCTGGGTTGGCGTGTCCTGAATTCCTTAAATTAAATAAAATTATCTCTTATGACCTCATAGGTGACTGTCTCTGTAGCACTGTCTGCCCTCTGGAACAAGCACCCCTCTACCCCAGATGGCCTTCACTCTGCTGTTGTTTAATTGAAAAGTCCTCTCATCATATTAATATGTCCTGGAAAAATGTCTTTGCTTCAGAGTTGGGAAGAATATGTACTGCATAATTGTTAAATGTTTGATGATAAAATATGAATCAACATCTAATGAAGCTTATTTCATCTCTGAATAAAAAAAAGGAATGAAAACTGATAGAAAAGAATATTTGTAGCCAGGGTTGAACTGTGGGGTCCTTGATGCTCTCTGAGCTTGGTTGTTTTCTTGCAGATGTTTCATTACCAAACTAGGTAATGTTTACTGTTTAGTAGGACAGTGTGTGTTTCCAAAATGAAACACTGTAAATATCTTAATTTGCCTTGCAGGGCAATGTGTCATATATAAGTAAGCCATTCCTTTGTGAACTTAGTTATGTTTCATTATGCGGTGAAAGATGATGAGCTTGTCAGCTGGAAAGCTGGTAACCTGGGTTCGAGACCAAGTCCTGCACCGCAGGATGAATTCCATTACTTGCCCCAGCTCCCCTCCACCTAGCAATTTGAAAGAATGCAAATGGGAGTACATCAGGGGTGAAATTCAACATTTTTCCCTACCGGTTCTGTGGGCGTGGCTTGGTGGGCATGGCAGGGGAAGGATACTGCAAAATCTCCATTCCCACCCCACTCCAGGGGAAGGATATTGCAAAATCTCCATTCCCACCCCACTCCAGGGGAAGGATACTGCAAAATCCCCATTCCCTCCCCACTCTGGGGCCAGCCAGAGGTGGTATTTGCCGGTTCTCCGAACTAATCAAAATTTCCGCTACCGGTTCTCCAGAACCTGTCAGAACCTGCTGAATTTCACCCCTGGAGTAGATAAATAGGTACCACTTCGGTGGGAAGGAAACAGCATTCCGTGTGCTTCGGTGTGTAGTCATGATGGCCATATGACCATGGAAATGTATTTGAACAATGCTGGCTCCCTTGGCTAAGAAACAGAAATGAGTGCCCCCTAGAGTCTGACATGATTGAACAGGAGAAACCTTTACCTTTACGTATGTATATACTATATGCTGTTAGTTTGGCCATTGCTGCATGTTCTCCAATTCTGCTCTCTCTAAAGCAGGGGTGTCAAACTCGATTTCATTGAGGGCCACATCAGGGTTGTGTTTGACCTCGGGGGGGGGCCGGGGGGGGTGTGGCCATGGTGGGCATGGCCAGTTCAACGTCATTCATGTTGGGGGCGCCTGTGATGGCCTGAGTACTCTGCCAGCTAAAACGGGCTCCCAAGTTCCGTTTTCAGCTGCGATGGCCTCCTGCAACCCTCTGCCAGTGAAAATGGAGCTCCGGAGGGTTTTCACTGGCCGGTCCTTCGCTGTTTCCAGGGTGGCCCCACAGGCCAGATCTAAGCACCCTGCAGGCCAGATCCGGCCCTTGAGTTTGACACTCCTGTTCTAAAGGAAAGACATAATTATTTTTGCCATTAAGGGTCTATTTGGATTTCCTTATTTTATGTATTCACAGTTTACGTTCACCATTTCTGATAGCATATTTCAGATTGTCATGATGGAGTACATGACAGCTAATTAAAAAAAAAACCTAATCTACTAATTAGATCACATATACCATTGAACTCTGCTTTTGCATAAAGTAGGCAATGAAAATGTCAAAGGAGAACAAACAATAGTCCTGCTTTTCCTTCTGGGATGTTGGCACATAGATACGCTAACCCAGTTCTTGAAATAGATGCTGTCAAATCTTGAAATGCACAAGTAGCAAGCAACATGTTTTGTTTGTTTGTCATTTCACATTAAACTCATTTACTTCTTTCTTATACTTCATTCTGCCTGCTGGCAGCTATAATCTCAAAACGTTCCATCTGTGCTGAAGCCAATTTCTAAAGCATAATTTGAAAGAGGTTATTAAACCATTAACACTAGAGAAATCAAAACCAAAATGTGTGATGGTCCAGAGAGAACTTATTGTAAAGCACATGATCTTCTTAGGATGGAAAATCTTGATAATATAAACAGGTACTGTATAAGAGAGGGTCACAATTTCTTTTAGCAATGCTTTTAAAACCCTATCTACCTATCTTGGTTGTATGTATAAAATACTAGTAGCTGGATACCCATGCTTCGCTACGAAACTATGTGATCGGGCTTGATAAATTGACAGTTAAAGCTTGAAAAAGTTCCAAATCTGTTCCAACTGCCAGTTGCCTTATATTTTCCTTCCTTCCTTCCTTCCTTCCTCCCTCCCTCCCTCCCTCCCTCCCTTTCTCCTTCCTTGCTTCCTTCCTTCCTTCCTTCCTTCCTTCCTTCCTTCCTTCCTTCCATCCTTCCTTCCTTCCTTCCTTCCTCCCTTCCTTCTACTTCTACCTCTCTTTCCCTTCCTTCCTTCCCTCTCCCTCCATCCCTCTCTTTCCTACCTTCCTTCCCTCTCCTCCATCCCTCCCTCTCTTTCACCTTCCTTCCTTCCTTCCTTCCTTCCTTCCTTCCTTCCTTAAGGCAACTGGCAGTTGGAACAGAGTTCTTTTCAGGTGGGGAGGGGGAGTAGAATGTCTAAACTCCCAGCCCGCAGGCCGGATGAGTCACGTGCTGGCCACATCCACGCCCAACTGGCAGTTATATTCATGTGGGGAGAGTTATATTCATGTGGGAAGGGGGAGTAGAACATCTAACTCCTTAGCATCAGAATGTGTTAATAATAATATAAGAAATACTAATGATCTGATGGTCATTTTGAAAAATCCTTTCTTAGCGAGCACCTAGAAGCCAAGAGGAACATACAGTACATGCCAAGTTTCAAGTTTGTAGGTTTTACGGTTCTGGAGATTACGTGTTGATGCATGAGTGGTATTTGGCTTTTATATATATAGATTAATGTATTTATTAGGTTTTAGTTATTTTTAACAATAAAAGGGCTTAATGCATAGTTCATAAAATATTGTAGGCAATTGTTAAATGGAAGGCAAATATAATATTTTGGTAAATAATTCTAGGGATGCGTGAACCTTAATAGACAACTTGACTCCAAAGAATTGGGACTGATTCATCTCATAAACAAAATATTTGAATCAGTTTAATACAAGGTATCAAATTGAGTCATGTGCTTTTTGGAAACATTCAAAGCCAATTCAGAGACTCACATGGACTTCGTAGATTTTGCAGAGCCTTCTAATATGCAATCTCAGATATAACATAGTCCATTTTAGAAACACACAGAGGCAGACTTATTTATGTGTAACATTAGCAGAATTGCAAAGAGAATTCTCATCTAGTTGCTAACATATGTTCCATTCTCTGATAAAATCTAAGGGTTTGACTTCCATTTAAAGTTCAAAAATCCTCTGACCTTTTTCTCACCCAAAACTGATGCTGGGGTTTTGATTCTCAATGGTTCAATGGAATACGACATCATGAAAATAGAAGCCCCTACTCAATCGCTTAAGGTCTTCACCTCAATAGATGTGTTTCAGAGTAGGTTTTTAAAACCTGTTGCATATGTAGTTGGAATTTTTTCTCCCATTTTAAGCTGTGGGGGAAGTTCTGTTAGCAGAAGAGAAGAATTGGCTTCAAACTATGTATTGGTCTGCATATATTGCATCAGTGAGGATGATAGCATTTTAGTATTGTGCAAGAAAGAGAGATTCATATATGTTCTGTATACAAGTAAGAGAACAAAGATGAAATCTGCATTCTACATTTACTTTTAGTAAAAATGTAGTGGCTATAGCTATTTATACAAAATCATATTGATGATCTAGTTCAGCTTTGGTCCTGCTGACTATCAAATCTTCAGGGTCTCAACCAATGCTTTATTCCATCCCTTGCTTTTATTTTCAAGAAATCTTGATCATTTGTCACAGAATGTATTTTGTATTGTATCTCAGCATTCTTCATTACTCTCATTATTTTGGTTAGAGGAAGCCTAAAATGTGATGTTGGAGACAACACTGATGTTGTATGAAATGGAGACAGAAGGGATTAGGTTGACAGAAGAATATTAGTTCACACACTAGATGTAGGAGATGACCAGGCTAAGCCTGAGTGAGGAGTCAAATGCATCCTCAATCATGAGTCCCTTCTCACCCACAAGAGTTCTAAGTCCAGGCCACCTTAAATTCCTTTGACTCTTACCTACCCCCAATTTGTTTTGGCCATTAGTAGTTCAGATTCTTGCAGAGAGCTGAAGCTTGCAATAAAACTTTGTACGCATTTGAACTGCCTGGATTTTCTGATTTCCAAGGGCTTGACACTAACATTTGTTTTGTGCAAACACAGTTTGTGGGAATATGAAACAATATAGAAAAAGGGATGTAAGTATACAATATACATAAGGATATATTCCAAAAGTAGAAAGTAAAATAGATGAACTTTATGGGAATTTGCATGAACCACGATGTAGGCAAAAAGGGCTGAAGCATATATTTTTTTAGTCCAGGCAACAAGATAACCTTGGATATAGAATGGAATGGAATGGAATGGAATGGAATGGAATAGAATAGAATAGAATAGAATAGAATAGAATAGAATAGAATAGAATAGAATAGAATAGAATAGAATAGAATAGAATAGAATAGAATAGAATAGAATAGAATAGAATAGAATAGAATAGAATAGAATAGAATAGAATAACAGAGTTGGAAGGGACCTTGGAGGTCTTCTAGTCCAACTCCCTGCCTAGGCAGGAAACCCTATACCACTTCAGACAAATGGTTATCCAACATCTTCTTAAAAACTGCAAATATGCAAATGCCTGCTTGATTCACTGGCATATAAGAAGGAGGAGGAATAGTACAATCAGCCTTGCACAATTTTGTTATTACAGCCAAACTCAACAGAAATTTTTTTAGCTCTCCTGTGGAGATGATTTCCTCATCTGCTCTAGCTAGTGGAGCTGACACCAAGCAAAAATTTTTAGTGGATTTTACATCCAAATTTTTGAACTTTGGTGTTGGAGAAGACTCCTGAGAATACCATGGGCAACCAAGAAAGCAAATAAATGGAACATTGAACAAATAAACTCAGAGTTCTCAGTCAAGGCACAATTTATCCTACTTTGGACACATTATGCAAAGACTTAATCTCCGGAGAAGCCTGTAATGCTGGGAAAGGTAGAAAGAAAGAAAGAAAGAAAGAAAGAAAGAAAGAAAGAAAGAAAGAAAGAAAGAAAGAAAGAAAGAAAGAAAGAAAGAAAGAAAGAAAGAAAGAAAGAAAGAAAGAAAGAAAGAAAGATGACCAGTAGCAAGATGGATGGACTCAGTTATAGTGGTGATGGGGCATCATTGGAAGAGCTGAAGGAGTAGCTTAAGGACAGATCATCATGGAGAAAAATCTATCTATGTGATTGCTAAGAGTCAACAACCACCTGATAACATAGAATCAATCAATCAACATCAAAAGGCAGAAGATCTGAAACTGAACAATGCACACATCCAGTGTTCTATCCAAAACTCTAAGAATTTCATTCCTACCAACAAAGGAGGATATTTGTAGCTCAGGACAAACCCCATTCCTTACTAGCACCGATGATGTTACCTAGTTTGGGAAATGAAACATCTACAAGAGCCGCAGTGGCGCAGTGGTTAGAGTGCAGTACTGCAGGCTACTTCTGCTGATCACCGGCTGCCAGCAGTTTGGCAGATCGAATCTCACCAGGCTCAAGGTTGACTCAGCCTTCCATCCTTCCGAGGTGGGTAAAATGAGGACCCAGATTGTTGGGGGCAATATGCTGACTCTGTGAACCGCTTAGAGAGGGCTGTAAAGCACTATGAAGCGGTATATAAGTCTAAGTGCTATTGCTATTGCTACAAGAAAACAACCAAGCTCAGAGAGCACCAAGGACACCTAATTTCATTCCTGCTAAAAGAGGCTAGTTAGGTTTCTTTTTTTCTAACGGCGTTAGGAAAAACAGCCTCCTCCTCCTCCCATTACTTTTTTCCCAATCCATTTTTCTTAAGCCTTCCCCCCCCTGTAGCTACATTAATTTAAATGATTTTCATTAAGAAAGAGAAATACAATAGCCAACATTTGTAGTAACTGCAGCATAAATCTCACATATTGGTATAGTCTCCTCCTTTCAGAATTCGTATTATGAGGCTTTTCAAAGACTATATTACCTAAAAATATAATGTGCAGCAGCATCTTTCCAAACATCTTTTGAAGTTGGTTTATTTATTTATTTTTAAAAAGAGCACCAATGTCAACATTGCAATATACATACAAGATTGAGTATGGCAGGCCGTTTGCACCCAGTTTTCTATCTTTCCAAGAAATTATCTAAACTTGGTGTCCTTTACATAAACATCTGATACTTGGCCTGCTGACAACATTACACAAAGAATGCAAACTCAGTTGTATGATAATGATATCAAGTTACATGCAACTGACCTACTCCCACAAATACTGATGACCCTACAGTTCTGATGATCCTTATCATTATGACCATTCTCACCAATTTGGTTCTAAGAATTGCCAAATTACTCAAGGAAGTTTCGCATATCCCAATTTAAAATTTATATTTAAAAAAAGCACTCACTAGCCTTTTATCTAATATCTTCATAGTGTCATATTCTATCCAAATTTGATTAACTGATGTCAAAAAGTCAGGTTCCATTCCTTTATGCTGACATCGGCTTCTGTAGGTCTAGCATGGGTGATGTACTGATGATCTGTGACAGTTTAAAATAAGCTTGGAGATACCATATCTCAAAGTCATTTTTCTCTCAGCACTATTCCATAGGCATTTATTTTCCTCTTTGGGTGGGTGGGGGGAAACCAAGATAATTTACCAAAATGAGCCATCAATGTTCAAACCACTAAATCTAGAAAGCTTTAATCTCAATTTAGTTTGTTTATATTTAATTTAAAATGCATAAAGACAGGCAAAAAGCTTTAAAATATATTGCTTCCAAGCCTCATTTGTATATTGCCTTAGAAAACAGTATCTAATTGGCACTGCTAACTGTGCCTTATAAAGATGTTTTCATAACCAGTATTTTTTTCCACAATGTTTTATCTTTAGCCTACATTTGGAATTGCATTTATCACACAATTAGCTGATTGGCCACATTTTTTCTAACACATACACATACACACAAACCAGAAACAATGTTTAGCTCTTTAAAAAGGCACATGTCAAAATATCATGGATCATGCCCTTAAGCACAAATAGGCAATATGTAACTTCCACTGCCATCTGACATATTTATCTGAAATGGGAATTATCTAAATAATCTTCTTCTAGAGTGAATTGAGTAGAGGACTAAGATCTTACAATTTTTCAACAGAATCTACTGGAAAACTCTATTATAAAAAAGCTATCCTGGAATTGCCATAGAATTAGACATTCTAGAATATCTTGAATGAAAACAAAAGAACCTGGTGACCACAATGTACCACAACTGCTTCTTTATTGCTATATAAACTTGAAGTGGCTGGGCAGCTAGAGTTTGAGTGCAAATTTCAAGTAGGAAAGAAAAGGTGAACTGGAGATCGTTCATCTATATTCTATATGGGATATGATGCAAGTTATCTATTGTTGCATGTTAGAAAACTCCTTTCTTCTGGGAAGCTGATCCAAGATATTTTCACTTACCTGCTAGAAAAAAGATTCCAACAATTAGTCTTGTTGATGTGGAGCACCATTTTTGAGGTTCTGTGTATGTCACTCTGTGTCTTCTTCTTACTCCTTTTAATGAATCCTCATTGTTCATATACTTCAACTAGCATAATTATTAATAACTCAGTGTTGAGGTTGTCTTGGCCTCAGTGCTAATTTCATCTGAATCAGAGAAATAAATTCTTAGCAACATGCCAGGGAATCACTTCTCTGGTTCTCGGATTTCAGAAATGTCCTAAGTCTGTTTTCTTGAAGTCCCAAGTCAAGGGCAATTTTTAAATAACTGTACTTGATAATATCTCCCCTCTCTTAACCCCTTCTCTTTTTCTCTTCTCTTAGGCTGTATCTCAAGGGTCATTCTGGAACAGCAGGGAAACAAAGCAGTCTAATATTACATGGTGCTGACTTTAGTACCAAAGATGCTGACAATGACAATTGTATGTGCAAATGTGCTCTTATGCTAACAGGAGGTAAGCATCCAGTTACAGAATCATACATAATGTTTGGATGAAATGACAGAGAGGAAGAGAACATGATTACACTAAGAGCCGAGGTGGCGCAGTGGTTAGAGTGCAGTACTGCAGGCTACTTCAGCTGACTGCTAGCTGCAGTTCGGCGGTTCAAATCTCACCGGCTCAAGGTTGACTCAGCCTTCCATCCTTCCGAGGTGGGTAAAATGAGAACCCAGATTGTTGGGGGCAATATGCTGACTCTGTGAACCGCTTAGAGAGGGCTGTAAAGCACTGTAAAGCGGTATATAAGTCTAAGTGCTATTGCTATTGCTATTTCTGAATGATTTTTTCATTCATATTTTTCAAGGGATTTCAGTAAAGTTTGAATATGGAAAACTAAATCCTGTACCCTTGGCTTTCTTTACTCCATAACTAAAAGCACACACTTAAGAAAGAGACAAGGGATCAAATGAAACAATAAGCATGATAAACTCATCTCTTTGGGCTTTTTCAGACTAGAAAGTCTGATCACCCAGGAAAATTCAGAATGATGAAAATTTATGCAACAGATAACATCAAAATCAGTAGCTGTATACTTCACACCTCCCAGTGAAAAAGCTGAAAAACATACTGAGGCAGCAAAAAGAAATTCTCAGTTCTGAGAATAAGAGTTTTAAAAAATCTAAAAACTTCCTATTTTCAAGGCTGTTGATAAATTGCAAAGCAAATTTTGGAATAGCATTAGTTTATCTTTTGGATCCCAAATGTGTAAATGTTCCTGGTTTTAATTGAGTTTGATTGGATTGTAAAAACTCTTAGTAGAATAGTATGTATGTTTATGTATTTACCATATGCATCTTCCTATAATTTAAACACTTCTTAATAATAAGACTTAGAAAGATGTATTGAAATAGCTTGGTCCCAAAACCAGTTGTGAATATAACTTAATAAAACAATTCATCTTAGAAATAATTGTATTCTGGACAGTAAAGTTCCTTATCAGACTTTCTGTTGGTCTTGGCAATCCATGTAGACAGCTCATTCATTATAAACTATATAAAATATACATGAGTTTTGTAGCTATCTTTGATAGACTGGATGGAATTCTGTAGTTTCTCTGAGAAATGAAGAATATATGTGGCAAATAACAGCATATATGAACTGAGCTGCTGACTAAAATAATCAGGGTTAACAACAATACATATGCACATTGCATTTCTTGTTTAATTTGACATAAAGCAGTTTCTTGTAGGGAAATTAAATCTCGTTTTGACTAGATTCTCATTTCATATGAAGTTCTGTCAGGGATAGAACTTCAAAGTGTTGTGTATTTCTCTCTCTCTCTCTCTCTCTCTCTCTCTCTCTCTGTGTGTGTGTGTGTGTGCGTGTGTGTGTGTGTGTGTGTGAAAAGAGGGGAGCATAATACATGAATCCAGTAGATATTTCTTTTTCAGAAGTAAGTTAGGGATCTTTAATGGGAAATGTTTTCCATTTATATAGACAAATATTCCCAGAATCCTTTGTGGGCACCTATTGTACTTACATTTGAATAGAACTAATGAACAAGTTATTGAAGATCTGGGAAAAGATTCATATATATAAATAGACATCCTATTACTTATTTCCTTGAGTACATAAGGCCACATAGGCATTTATGCAATCATTTCTTGTGATGTTCATAAACAGCATCACACCTGGAGCGAAGATATTAAATCTACCACCCTCTACCACCTTAGCAACATTTTTATGCTTCTTTTTCGCTAGTATATAAAATTGCAATCCTTGTTTAATAAGAATCAAGGCCATCTATCATGGCCTTTGGAAATACTTTTCTGATTTTGATATAATACATGACTTCATTTTTCTTCTTCAAGCAAGTAGATCAGAGGCATATACTTGCTTTCAGATTAACCTAGCATAAATCCAAAGTATTTGATTGGATCTTATTTTTAGCTGTAGCAGTATCAGTACAACCTGAAATCAAAAGTTGGTCTTTTTTTTTTCTACTTATGAGTAGCTAAACTACTATAGTTTATGGTATGAACAAATCAGGGGTGGGTTCTAACTTACCTCGCTGCCGGTTCACTTCCTCCCGTGCCGCATGGCCGCGCCTCGTGGGTGCGCGTGCACCTTGTGGGTGCGTGCGCACCTCATGGGTGTGCGCGCGCCTCGTGGGTGCACGCACGCATGTGCAGTCCCAAAAAATAAAAAAATTAAAAAAATAAAAAATGCCAAAAACAAGATGGCGACGCATGCGCAGTGCCAGAAACTCAGCTTCTGCACATGCGCAGAAGAAGAAAAAATAAATTAAAAAAAACCAAAAAAAATTCAAAAAAAAAAAAGATGGCGGTGCCCACAGACTGACACCGACCGAACCGGATCGGTGACATCATTGTGACATCACCAGCGGGTTGCTACCGGTTCGGGAGAACCAGTCTGAACCGGGAGGAACCCACCTCTGGAACAAATAAATACTAAAATCACTTTAGTGGTGTTTGTAAACCAACAAAACCAAAACATGAAATTTGTTAGCTGAATTGCTGTTACAAGTATATCCAATCAATTTCAACACTTCATTTATTTATAGCCAGAAATTACATTATTATAAGATAAAATTATATTGTAAGTCAGGAGTGTCAGTGAAGCTATATACAGTCAGCAGTAATTACTAATTATAATTGTTAATTAGCTATATCTTGTTTCTGGCCATTAAATTTGTAAATTTTTGTCATGGTGTATTACTACCCTGTTCTATAAATAGGACTGAAGGAGAAAAAAAAGTGTATTATTGTTTAATCTGTGTTCAGTCATTGTTTATCATATAGTTAGGTATGTATTTCTTTATTTATTCATCAAATATATATGGCCATCAACCTCAGGGTGTCATACAACAAAAATATAAAACAATAACAATATATAAAAAACAGACATTATTAAACAGTGATTTAAAAATCATAAAAGTTACAAGAGTTTAGAAGTTAACAGCAATAATGGAGTCATCTCAGGATTTCAGTTCCCCTGGGACCTCCAGGCCTGATGATATATCAGGTCTTGAGGTACTTCCAGAAAATAAACAGGGAAGGAGCTAACCTCCATATAATAAAATAATAATATAATAGCATAACATAGCATAACATAGTGTAACATAGCGTAGCATAGCATAGCATAGCATAGCATAGCATAGCATAATATAATAATAAATATATGCAATATACCAATTTCTTAGCACCAAAAAATATAATAATGTTTGGACTTCTACTCTGAGCCAAATCAGGAATAAGTTAGCTACTTAGCACTGGTTCTATTTTTTGTCTACATTTTCCCTTAATCTTTTACCTTGTTCACATAAGGGAAAAAAAATTCTGCATTTTCCCAGGAAAGTTACAATTTGAATGGGTGTTGCATTAGATTAAGATAGCATCTGATGGGATTAATCTGTGAGGACTGATTCAAACAAGCAAGTCATTACTTGTTGCTGTTGACAAGAGAAAAACATTCATGTGTGTGAACTGGATCACTCAGATCAGAGATAATAAATGGCCTCTAAGATCTGACAAAAGGGAACCTACTTAATCAAAGTAGTCAGTCATGAGCTCTAAAATCTACAGTCTAGTAGATTGTTCCTACAGGCATAATTTAGGTAGACTGTCATCCCATCCTGTGTTGAAATTTCTAGAGTTTAATTTGACTGGTTAAGAAAAATCCCACAAAATCTTTCATGGTATGACTGATCCTGTAAAGTAGATTAGTAATAGATGCTACCTACTAATCCATACTTTTGGCAGTGTAAATTGTTCCAAGAGCCACTTATGTAGAGTTAACTCAGAAAAAGAAACAAACAAACAAGAAAGAGGATTAGTTTCTTCTTTCTTGTCCAGCTTTGTCTTAAATTTCTAAAGATTATGTTGTTGTTACAGTTAACCATCAGTTAATCTGCTTTTTTTTTGTTTGTTATTAACCCCTAAGTACAATTTTGTAACCAAATAAAGGTTAACTGCATCAAAATAGCAGAATGCCAGAATATAATCTGGCACCAATTCTTCCCCAAAGATTTTGTTATGAAGTGTTAATTCAGGGGTGGAGATGTTCAAAGTTTTATAAATATGAGAAATATGCAAAAAAAAGGGCTGAAATAATAATCGAGTGGATTCAAACAGAAGAGTATACCCTCCAAGGTTATGGATTAATTATTGTTACTAATACTCCTGGTGTTTAAAAACAATGTATTTTTTCCTTCTGATACTGAAGTAGCCAAAAATACACGAGCTATAGTAGAAATGAATTCTTCAATGAATTCTTCAATGAATTCATCCATCATCTCCAAAGACTAGATAGGAAATACAGAATTTAAGGTTTATATTTTAATTAGAAAAATAATAGTATCTAAGCATTTTAGTGTGAGGAAAAATTGTTATTTGATGGAGCAAAAAAATCTGACAGCATTCTGCTAATGATGTGCAATGAATTTATGATTCTTGACGAACTTATCTTTTCTTTTATGTATACTGAGAGCATATGCACCAAGACAAATTCCTTGTGTGTCCAATCACACTTGGCCAATAAAAAATTCTATTCTATTCTATTCTATTCTATTCTATTCTATTCTATTCTATTCTGTTCTGTTCTGTTCTGTTCTGTTCTGTTCTGTTCTGTTCTGTTCTGTTCTGTTCTGTCCTGTCCTGTCCTGTCCTGTCCTGTCCTGTCCTGTCCTGTCCTGTCCTGTCCTGTCCTGTCCTATTCTATTCTATTCTATTCTATTCTATTCTATTCTATTCTATTCTATTCTATTCTATTCTATTCTATTCTATTCTATTCTATTCTATTGTATTCTATTCTATTCTATTCTAACTTGATTATTATTTACCTCCTCTGCAGGTCACTCTAATTATATTCTGGTTTACACAGTAACCTGGCATTAAAATTTAACAAAATCAGCAGCTAACATCCTTTAGGGAGATAAGAAAATAAAAATCTTCAACCTTAACGTCACCAAAAAATGAACCCTAAAATTTGGTCTCATAAATAGGATTTTTGAAAGAATAGCAATAGCAATTAAACTTATATACCGCTTCACAGTGCTTTACAGCCCTCTCTAAGCGGTTTACAAACTCAGTATACTGCCCCCAACAATCTGGGTCCTCTTTTACTGACTTTGGAAGGACGGAAGGCTGAGTCAACCTTGAGCCGGTCAGGATTGAACTCCTGGCAGTGAGCAGAGTTAGCCTGCAATACTGCACTCTAACCACTGTGCCATAACAGTTCAAATAATTAAAATCATGTTGTCACAGGTTAGTTTTCACCCCATGTATTACTTTCTTGTGAAAGTGACCGATCAGAAAAAATCCACCAAGGATTTGATCCACCAAACCAGATTTTGAAACATTTGAATTGAGAAGACCAAAAGAAGTCCATAGCCATGCTCTTTCTCTATTTGAAAAAAAAATCCAGAGAAAATGTCATTTTCTTATGTGGATGCATCTGAGAAAGAATGAAAGTTTTGTAAAAGCTGCATGTGAAAAAAGCATAAATGTGTAAAAGAAATAGAATTCATTGGGTAAATAGATATTTTGAAAAATCTGACTGAGCAATATTTTTTAAAAAAATGATACCAGGAAGATACTGTCTTTAAATGTTTCTAATGGAAATTATATTCAAAACTGTACATTAGGAAGTATTGAATGGAAAAGTTTGATATGAATGAAAGCTGTGAACGAAAATGATGGATATCAGTTATTTTTAATGCCATTCTAACAAACCCCCAACACATAGACATATATACACTGGAACATGGCTCTAGAAACACAGATAGTAAATAGATCAGATTTCTGCATTCACAACTGAAGCAATACTTGGAGATCTATTGTTTTTAGTAAAAACAGGCCAAATAATTGTGGAGGAATGGAATGGATAGTTGATTGTGTTTGTGCACTATTCCTTAAATCTAAAATGCAAAGCTGATTTTATCTGCTTAGTGTAGTTATTAAATTACCACCACCAAACCTGAAATTCAAAATTAATCTGGAAATTTTCAAAAGGAAATAATATAATATAATATTTATATTTATAAAATAATATAAACACAATATTTATCATCAGAGTTTCATACATCTCTAATTTACTCAGAAGAAAGAATGGAGAAAATGGGAATAATGATGAAGTGGGGGGGAGTACATTTGTGAGCTTTAGTTCAATAACTTTCTATTATACATTCTTAATGACTTTAATGGCCTACCTCAAAGTGGTAGGGCGAGAGGTAAAAGAGGGAAGAAGAAAGGAAGAATGAATGAACAGAAAGAGAAATTGGGGGAGAGAAGAGTAAGACTGAATTGCATGCCTAAACTTCAAAGAAGTTATCAGTGGACATGAATAGTAAATAATGAATATGAAAGCTTCTTGTAGGTAATCTTCGACATTGAACCATTGGTTTAGCAACAGTTCAAAGTTGCAATGGCATTGAAAAAAGAGATAACCGTCACAGCATCCCCCCAGTCACGTGATCAAAATTTGGTTGCTTGGCAACTAGCTAGGGGTGGGTTCCTCCCGGTTCAGACCGGTTCTCCCAAACTGGTAGTGGTCCACCGGTGACATCACGATGATGTCACCGAACCGGATCGGTCGGTGCCGGTCCGTGGGGGCTGCCATCTTTTTTTTTTTTTGCATTTTTTTTGCATTTTTTATTTTTTTATTTATTTTCCTTCTGAGCATGCGCAGAAGCCAACTTCCGGCACTGTGCATGTGGTCACCATCTTTTTTTCGGCTTTGTTTTTTTTTTAATGGATTTTTTGTTATTGCGCATGAGCGCGCGAGAGGCATGCCCACGCGGTGCGGGAGGGAGTGAACCGGCAGCGAGGTAAGTTGGAACCCACCCCTGCAACTAACATGTATTTACAATGATTGCAGTGTCCCGGGGTCATGTGATTGCTATTTGCAACCATCCCAGCTAGCTTTTGACAAGCAAAGTCAATGGTGGAAGCTGGATTCACTTAACAACTGCAGTGATTTGCTGAACAATAATAGCAATAAAGGTCATAAAATCAGGTATGACCCACTTAACTACCTTGCTTAGCAACAGAAATTCTGGTCCCAATTGTGGTTGTAAGTCGAGGACTACCTGCATAATAGGAGGATTTAAATACTGAAATGTTGAAAACTGAAAGGAAAAGGAGGATCATTCCATTATTAATTTGTGAGTTCAAAATGGCTCGACTTTATTTTTTATTTCCTACAATTGCATCAATTCATCGGTATAAAGCATCTGATAGAATCAAATAGTTTTATGTAAAAACCATAGGGCTTCTCCCCATCTCCCAGCATTAGAAGTGAAATAGTAAAGCTTAGAGAGCTAGTAACATTAAAAATGAAAACCAATACTTATGATTTTACCAAGCATGCATGTTCCCACAAGGTTCTGCCTTGCCCATTTGAGAATCTAACTAAGCTCTGCTGGTAAAATGATACACTGATTCCCTACAATCTAATTAAAGCCTGGTTTCGATTGTTTGAGTTCATTTCTCTTCAGTGCCATCTACAATGGAGGAGAATCTGGAAATGTTTGTTTCTCAGTGATTTATTTGGCCATGTTTACCTCTTAAAAGTTTGGCTACAAATATTTAAACAACAAAAAACCTGCTGAGGACAGAATTTGAGCTCAGATGACTGTATATTTTAAAGAAATAAATGGTGTGCCTTTCCAATTCCTTCCATGCTGACAAGCGATCATGCTTTCAAATTTGGGAGAGGAGGACACTTTTTAAGGCAATAATCCATGCAATTCATCAGTACAGATCAGGTTTTTTTGCATCTTGGCTCCTTTACCATAATTTGATGAAGGTGAACTAGAAGGCCATTTCTCTTCCCTTCACCTTAAAGAAGTGTCCTATATACATCATGACTTTGTAGCATAATGTGGATTACATCATTTTGAGAAAAGCACCAGATAACAGAATAACAGAGTTGGAAGGGACTTGGAGGTCTCTGGTCCAATCTCCTGTTCAAGCAGAAAACCCTGTACCATTTCAGACAAATGGTTGTCCAATCTTTTCTTAAAAACCTCTACTGTTGCAGCACCCATAACTTCTGGAGGCAACTCATTCCACTGGTTAATTGTTCTAATTGTTCCTAATGTCTGGAAATTTCTCCTTAGTTCTAGGTTGGTTCTCTCCTTGATTAGTTTCCATCCATTGCTTCTTGTCCTGCCTTAAAGTGCTTTGGAGAAAAGGTTAACTAATCCCTCTTCTTTGTGGCAGCCCCTTAGATATTGGAACACTGCTATCATGTCACCCCTAGTCCTTCTTTTCATTAACGTAAACATATCCATTTCCTGCAACCGTTCTTCATATGTCTTAGCATTCAGTCCTCTAATCATTTTTGTTTCTCTTCTCTGCACTCTAGAAAGAGTCTCAACATCTTTTAAATTATGGCAACCAAAACTGGATGCAATATTCTAACTGTGATCTTATCAAGGCATTATAAAGTAGCATTAGCACATGGTCTTGATTATATCCCTCTATTAATGCAGCCTAGGATTGTGTTGTCTTTTTTGGCAGCTGCAGCACACTGCTAGCTCATATTTAAGTGATTGTCCACTAGGAGACCAGATCATTAAATGTCTTTGTGTCCTATGTTCTAAACTCAATTATCTCGAATTATTTCTACTAGAAATGCCAAGGACTGAAATTGGATATATATATTTTTTGCATATACTCTTAGAAAATTCACTGTTGATTGAAAAACCCTGGAAATCAGCTTAACAGATGTTGCTCATAATTTTAATATTTAACACAAACAAGAAAAATGTTCAATTAAATTACCCAATGGGCAATTTCCAACATCTCATTAAAAAACTGTCCATGCAAAAATGCCTATGAGTGAGAAGTGGTAAAGAAGAGATATCAACTATTTTGTTTTGGTCTGCAGGAAAGAAAATAAATAGAAATAATATTAGTTGTTTTGAAAAGCAAAGAGTAAGATAACAAGAACTGATATGATAGAATGTAGCATGGTGCAAAGCAACCACCTAAGCTGGAAACCTTAAAATGTCCAAAATCTTATCTTTAAACACTTACTTGGGAACTGCAAATATGTTTATTCATTGCATAAGCTTGCATGGTGATAATGTTGAAACCATTGAAGGTTTTGCTATACTATAGCAATTAGCTCACAATTAGTTGAATATGAAGAGTGGTGTACATAAAAACATAGACTCTTACTATCTGAAAAACATATTTCCATATTAATTAAGAAAAGTGGGATTAAGCTTGAATAAAACTAAGTGATAAAATTTGTAAGGCCAGGTTAAAATTAGGGTCCACTTGAATAGTGAGTAGTCCACTTTCTCAACATTTCAGTTATTCATAATATTACTTTAGCATTTGTAATAAACAAAATATAATATTACATATAAAAATAGATTGTGATTTTCTTATTTGCTATTACAAAATATGATGAAAAGCAGATTTGAAGATCCACAGCTATAGTTTATGGCAATAAATTTGTATGCAGCCTTTATGCTGAAGTTTGAAATGGCCACAAATGCTATAAAATTGTTGTTCAATAAAAGGGAAGTAGGATAATATGTCTGATAATATATAGATTCTGCTGGGGTTAAATTTGTTTTGTTTTGTGTTCCAATAGATGCTTAATCAGGTAAAAACCAGGAAGAACGCAATATGTCTCATATTGATCTTTTATTTATATAAATCCACAAAGATCATTAGAACAAGAAGGGTTATATTTACCTGAATTAATTGAATTGCCAGAGGATATTTTATGGACTTTTCAGAAAGCAAAAGAAAAATAATCACTGCTTTAAACATTCATGGAATTCTTAAATTGTACTGCTCTAAGCATTTCCATTATTCTACACATACACAGAATTCTTAAATTAAGAGTTAGAATAATGAACCTTAAGTTCACCTAGTTTGTCTTTCATTCAAACATAGTGGCTCTGTTCTCACAACAAGCTTAACTGGGTCAATTGTATGTTTAGTGTGAGAACTTCAAAATAACATCACTAGATCAGGCCTGTTAAACTGGTGGCCCACGAGCTGGATGGGTCACGCGCAGGCCATGCCCACCCCAGCTCTGCAAAGGCAAAAAACGTTGTGATATGTCACAATATGTCACGTGACGCAATCAAGTTTGACACCCCTGACTTAGATCAATGAAATTCCAACTTGACTTTAATTCAGCATAGTTCCTGCTAGATCTGGGGTTAAATTCACTGTATCCAGTCAATAAACTCTTCTCTTCCCATCCAATCTGGATGGCTCAATCTTTCTTAATGGGCACAAAATATCTACTGGTTGGGGGGGGGGGCTATTAAAAAAGACTGAATCTGCTTTCTGTCTTTAAGAGCATGTTTCTCCATTTCTCCCTTTGGGGAAATACTGTATAATATTCTGCCTTTTTAATATTTCCCAAAATATTTCATTCTTCGGGGGGGGGGGGCTTCCCACAATACATTTGCTCATCAACTTCATATTGCAAACCAAAGGATCAATAGTTAACGAGTCTGTTTTGTTCCTAATGTTTCCAGGTTGGTGGTTTGATGCCTGTGGCCCTTCCAATCTCAATGGGATGTTTTATTCAGCTGGACAACACCATGGAAAAATAAATGGGATCAAATGGCATTACTTCAAAGGTCCAAGTTATTCATTACGTTCCACAACTATGATGATCCGTCCCTTGGACTTTTAAAGAGCAAAGAAGATAGTGGCCATCTGAAGGACACCTTATGTAATCTTTAGAAGCAGAAGGTGGAAACTCCCTGAAAATACTGAATTCCAACATCCTAGCTGTCTTTGGATCTTATTTCACTGGCTGCAGTAAACAAACAGAAGTCGCTGTCCAACCCAGGGACAGGTGAAACTGTGGATTATGAATAATATAAAATAGCTTTTGTGGCTATTCAGTGGACAACTTTAAGGTTCGGTTGCCACAAATAAACTGGTATCTTTTAACCAAAGCCTTTTTTGTTGTTGTTGTTGTTTTGCTTTGATCAAGAGGATTTTTTTTTAAATATAGGAAATGCAAACCAAGTGGCCTTTTGAAAAAAACCAGATATAGAGTCTAATGGATGGCAGAAGATGTTTGTCAGTCAGGAAAATGGTATCAACTCAATGCAGAAGCACAACTGCTATTTATTTGTAGCCCCTTAAAATGCAACTATGGCCTTACAACCTGGCATCAGAAAATGTGATTGAGATGGAAAAACTTATCTTTAATATCAGAACAATATGGTATATATGAGTCATTTCTCATTAAACCTATTTCAGACATGGAATATCCTTCAAAGAGACAACGAATCAAGTTGGACAGAAAAATAAGAGCAATATGGCGAGAATGGTCAATTGACCTGTATGGCTAGGCTAAAATTTGGCAATCCAGATAATTGGATTCTTCCAAATATTTCAACTATGTTTGATAGCATGATAACAAAAGGAATTATGGATTTTTCTTTCTGACTGCTACAGCTTTACTTTGCTTTATATGACATTTCAGTATGAATGTCATATGAAAAACAAAGAAAAAGAAAAAGCACAGCTCTTTTTAAAAAAAATGCAAAATCAAGGTTATTTGTACATAGATTTATGACATGGATACACAAATACAGAAAATATGCAAATATCATAACCATGTATTAACTGGATTTACTTTATCAGTCTTGCTGGTTTGCATGTAAATGTTACTAGTAAATTGCTAGACTTTCACATCTGTTATTCAACTTTCATTTAACAGAGTTCAACAGAAAACTATGAGTTATTTCCTATCCTTCATTTACACCTTTGGACAGTGGGTTAGAAATTAAAGAATACAAGAGGAGAAAGAGATCACAGATAGGGATTGCAAATGCCCTGAATGGAAAGCAGTTATAATTGAGTGGATTAAGTTAAATGGGAAAACAAGACATTATTTAAAATGAGTAGGACTAACATGTAGTTCCCTAGATCATTATCTAGATGGTACACATAATCCTGAATTCAGAGATTTCTAAGATTGTGGGTTATTGTGTTTTCTACTTGTTTCCAATACATCCATATCCAAAATTCAATGTGCATTCTAATGAGTGTTGAAACCTAGTTCAGATATTTGGCCAAAGGTGACAAGGTCTTTCATTGATATTTCAGCTTCCAATGTACATCTAACATTAGAAACAACACCATATTAGAGGAACATTGGCAGTTGAATCAAACCATTGACTCATCTCATTCCTATTTTTATGGTTTCAGAAAAGCATAGACTTTGGCAGTAAACTGTGGTCCATCATTTCTATGTATGCTGATCATTTACATATAAACATGATATTGCTTATTTTTATCTGTATCCCATTTTTCCCTTGGGAAGATTATATTAATTTGTTGATTCAGCAATATATACATATGTGCCTTTAAACATTTCCTCAAGATAAAGAGGCTTATGATAAGCAAAATACAGGATGATAATTTAGAACTTTTATGCATTTGGTCTTTTCACTGAAATTAAATGGGAAATTTTGCACCCGCAATTCTTAAGGGAATACAGGGAAATAATGGACATTCATATACACACCACTTGGCCACTGTGTAATAAATAAGAGCAGAAATGTCAAAGTCCACCCATGAGGAATTATAAAAAAAATGTGAAAAAGAATTCTGAACCACCAAAGCAAAGGTAAACTGGTTAAAAAAAAATCCAGGAGGTTTTTTTTCCACCCACCTTTAATTCATGCAGATTCATGTGAAGTGGAGAGACACTGTGGTTCAGTGGTAGACTATATTGACATGTAGAAGTTCTAAATCCTGTCCTTGTATCTCAAGAGCCATGGTGGCACAGTGCTTTGAATGCAGTATTGCAGGCCGATTCTGCCCACTGCCAGCAGTCCAATCCTGACTGGCTAAAGGTTGACTCAGACTTCCATCCTTCCAAGGTCAGCAAAATGAAGACCCAGATTGTTGGGGGCAATATGCTGACTCTGTAAACCACTTAGAAAGGTCTGTAAAGCAATATGAAGTGGTATATAAGTCTAAGTGCAATTGCTATTGCTATATCTGAAAATTGATAAAACAATTTAAATGATACAAGTGCCTACCTGACCTACCCTATTATCACAGTTGATAATCCTGGATTAGATACAGAAACTGTACGATCTGGTAATTCATCTTTTTATGTTCCTGTCTTTCTGAGATATAGAATGAGTTTCTCATTTTTCTCAAGCCAGTAATTATTCTCTTTCTATTATGTATATGACTGATGGCTCTGAAATTAAAACATCATTGGGTTTAACCAATGCCTGAGCTTTTTTTAATTATTTTTAATTAATAATTTCTGTTATATCTAATACAATGGTCTCAGCTTCCTCTTAATCCAGGGAAATCATCTTTCTTCCATGTATGGGAACAAAACAAGCATTCATTTTTAAAACAAAATATGAAAAAAACAAGGATGTACCACAGTGTTTTTGTAATTGGGACAGTTTTCAAGTTAAGTTGTGTATTTATGTATTTGTTTGTATTTACATATTCCTGCCTAAGGGGTTAATTGGTTGTTTTCTTCTGGTTAACTTTCCTAACTGTTCTTTGTTCAGTGGTCCCTGCCAACTCTTGCTTTTTCTCTTATTTCAACAATCTTCATTTATGTCCAAAGATTGTGGTGCTTCTTGTGAGTGGCATTTTTTTTTTAAAGTCACCAAATCGAGACTGCTATAGACTGTGCGGACTCCATGGCAAAAGGGGAGGGTTTTAAAAAAGTCAAACCTACAAGCATATTTACTGTTTATTTATCTCTGTTTGAAGAAATGGGGGACATGATTTCTTATCCTTTATAATAAAATGTTTAAAACACGCTAGATGGTTCCATATTTTGACTTGGTCGGGAAATGCATTCTTGTGGCAGACCTGCCCTTGAAATTCAACATTTTAAAAAGAAAGCTGAAGAATATTTCAAGTCACAGGCAGAGTGTGCATGAAAAGCTGTACTCTGAAAACTTTACAAGGATGTGCGATGGCTCAGCGGTTAAAGACGGTGAGCTTGTAAGTGGAAAGCTGGCAGCCCAGGTTTGAGACCCGAGTGCTGCGTGACAGGGTAAGTTCCCATCCTTGCCCAGCTCCTGCCCACCTAGCAGTTCAAAAGCATGCAAATGCGAGCAGATAAATAGTTACCACTTCTGTAGGAAAGTAACAGTGTTCTGTGAGCCTCAGTATATAGTCATGCTGGCCACATGACCATGGAAATACAGGAAATATCTTCAGACAATGCTGGCTCCCTCAGCTAAGAAATGAAGATGAGTACTGCTCCCCATTGCTGGAATCAACCAGGCAGGGGAAACCTTTAAAAACTTTACACAAAGGAAAGTGTTTTCTTTTTCATTAATACACCTTTTCTCCTTTTTCTTTCTTTTTCTTTTGATGTTCCAAATGCTGATCTCAGCCAACCAATAATTACTATACGATTTGGATTTTTATTTCTTTGTTAATTATGCCTGTTCCTCTGGGTCATTTACTTTTTTCTTCATCCTTAATTACTTTTCATTCTTTAATCATTCATTCATGAAAGTTGGCACTCTCAAATGATTTTAATTCTTTTACCCCAAGCCAGATATTGTTTCCCATAGGTATTAGGGAGAGAAAGTATTTTAACCATTGCTTTGAAATAGATTCATCCACATTTTCCAAGAAACTGAAATGCAATTGGACTTCTTCAATGAGCACATTGATGCCAGACTAACTTGTTTTACAAAACAGAACAAAAGCTAGAGGCTGATGAAACAGTATGGTTTAACTCCTAACAAATAGTGCTAGATTGCCGGGGGGGGGGGAGGCTGATGAAACAGTATGGTTTAACTCCTAACAAATAGTGCTAGATTGCCGGGGGGGGTGTGATGGTGGAATTTATGATATATAAATGGAGTTGGATTAATTAGAGCAGATCACCACTATTATTCCTCCTCCTCCTCCTCCTCCTCCTCCTCCTCCTCCACCCCCTCCTCCTCCTCTCATTTCCACCTTTCTTATTAGCACATCCTCCTCTTCAAATTCCCAGCTTTCATGCTAGGATACTAAAGGGAATGGCCGAGATTTATATCCAGCATAATAACATGAACTGCAAACATTATACCTATCCTACAATTTGGATATGCAGTAGCAGCAGTTTATAACCTAAACTGAAACCTTGCAGTAACACTGTAATACCTAAAAAAACAAGATTGTGATGGCAAATTTAAAATTTAATGTAGCAATGAAATGGTGCAATTGTACAATACAACTACACAACAATCTTAATTTTTTTTTAAAAAAACCCAATCAGAATAGTAAAAGTGAGACACCATGATTTAAAAAAAAACATTTTTGGAACAAGAGGAATAGAAAATGATAGAATTACAGAGTTGCACAAAGATCCATCCAATTTTCAAACCTTTGCAATGTGCCGGAAAACCAATCAAATCATCAATGGGACAAACCTGTCTAGATTTTCTTGAAAATTTACAGATAATCCAAACCTTCATTTCAGTTTCAGTATTATACAGATCTTACCATCTTGGAATCTTTTGTTATATTTAAATGAAATCTATGGAGCTGCAGCTTAGAACCATTATTTTTGGTGTAAATATTTATAATCATGGAAAATAGTTCTTGAGGGTGACTGTCTTCCAGGGGTGAAATTCAGCAGGTTCTGACAGGTTCTGGAGAACCGGTAGCGGAAATTTTGAGTAGTTCGGCGAACCGGCAAATACCACCTCTGGCTGGCCCCAGAGTGGGGTGGGAATGGAGCTCTACATGGGGCTACCCTTGAAGAGTGTTCAGAGACTACAATTGGTCCAGAATGCGGCTGCACGAGCTGTCATGGGTGCACCTAGGTACACCCATATTACACCTATACTCCGTGAGCTGCACTGGCTTCCTATTGGTCTCTGGGCACAATTCAAGGTGTTGGTTATTACCTTTAAAGCCCTATATGGCTCAGGACCAGGTTATCTTCGAGACCACCTTCTACCACATAGCTTCCAGCAACCGGTAAGATCCCACAGGGTTGGTCTCCTCCGGGTCCAACCGGAGTCCGGGTCCAAC
>QLTV01000373.1:2247658-2257736 GCA_003457575.1 Thermophis baileyi
CTCCTCCTCTCCTTCCTCTTCCTCTTCCTCCTCCTCCTCCTCTGCCTCCTCTTCTTCATCTTCTTCCTCCTCCTCCTCCTCATCCTCCTCTTCCTCTTCTTCATCTTCTTCCTCCTCCTCCTCCTCTTCTTCCTCTTCTTCCTCTTCTTCTTCTTCTTCCTCCTCCTCCTCCTCCTTCTTCCCCCTACCAAACTATCCCACTTATTTGTAACATGGTAAGCATCTCTTTATCTATCATTAATTAAAATCATGGAAGATAAGCCAGAACAGATGGCACCCAAAGTGGTACCTTTCTCCACCTTGATGCAAAAAATCTTGCTAAATAGTCTTTGAATATTGTTTTCATTATACTGTACATCTTCTTCATCATGCCAGCCAGACCACATATAAACTAGTTTGCTAATTTTCATGTCATCAGATACTTTTTCAAAGCTTTCATGAAATTGTGATATATTATCCTTACACAATCAGAAACAGGTGAAAACCATTCCTGACTTTTCACTTCTTAACAGCAACTTTTGCCTGACCTGCAGTCTTTTTTGTTATCTGATTCTCTTTCCATTTCCATTTGATTTTATTATTATTTTTTTGGCTTGCAAATGTTCCCTAAGCTTTCATGGTTAGTTTCTCCAGTGTTTGTACTATTTATAATGCCTCATCAAAATCATCTCTGCTGATTAGTACCAAGTCAAAGATAGGGTCTTACACATTTTTCCACTCTCTGAGGAAAAAAGTTGTCAGCAAGACAGATCAGGAATTTTCTAGAATAACCATGCTTGTCTGAATGTCTCCCAACAGATTCAGGGAAAATTAAAGTCTCCAACTGCTCTGACTTCATGTCTATTTGAAAGATCTCTAATTTGCTTTTGGAAGATATAATCCATATCTTCCTTGTCTGGGCAGGCATTAGTAGAATCCAATAGTTTTGTTTTTATCAGTTCCTCCATTTATTTCAACCCAGATGCTCTTTACAACATTGCCAAGTCATCATTTAGATTTTCAAGAGGAATGGATATTTTTAACATAAAGGGCAACTCCCCCTCTCTTTCTAATGCTTCAGTTTATTTTTGAACAACTTGTAGCCTTCAACTGTATAATCATTCTCACATTATATCTTCATTATATCTTTTAAATCACATTTACCTTAATGTACTAAGAGTACTTGTCTGCTGAATGCTATTGGATAAACAATGAAGAGCATGAAACTAATGTTCTTCTTGGCTTTTGACTGAATGATTTAATAAGTTCTACTTAAGCAATACTCCTATCTCTTCCAATAGTTCACATGTTCTTATCTGAGATCCTCACTTCAAGGTTTTTGTTTTTACTCCCAGTTTAAAGACTTCCTAATCTAAATTGTCATACTTGGGCAAAATGTAATTTTCTCAGTCCTTGGGAAATATAGCCCATATTGTGCCTGCAATCCATTGTCTAGTTCAGTGTTTCTCAACTTCAGCAATTTTAAGATTCCACAGCCAGCATGCTATTTAGGGAATTATAGAAATTGTCACATACCTTAAATTACATCATAGGAATTGGTTTCAGTTACTGGAACTGATTTTTTTTCATGGCACAGAACACCTTTCCCAACCCCATTATTTCCTCTTGCTCTATCCAATTCTTAATATATTGTTTTAAAAAGCCCAAATCAATAATTTGCTTTGTAGATCTTCTCCCTACATTGAATGTCATATTGTGTGTAATAATTTCTATAACAAATAATACCTGTAACCAAGTAGTGTTTCATTATCTTCAAACGGGCCTGATTTAAACATATATATATATATTTAAAAAAACATGACATGATTATATGTAAAATGTGACTTTCCTTTGTCCCCCAAATCTCCTAAACTGTGAATTTATTATTTTTATGGTTTGATATTTCAGACTCAGCTGGAAGCAATGAAATGTGTCAATAATGTGTTACTTTTCATTCCTTATCATCCAAACATAATCTGGTTTAAATTGTAACTGGATCAACATTGGCATCTGACAGAGAAAAGACAGAAAAAAAGAGAGAAATGGAAAGGAAGGAGGGAAAAACAGAAAAATGACTACATTTAAAACCTTCCAGCACAGAAAAGGTCAGGTTTTGTCCTATGAACCTTATGAAATGAAATGAAATAATGAAATTAAATGATGAAAGCTGTCATCCTGCCAAGGCTAGCATTAAGAAGATTCTTCATAGAAGAGTCTAAACTTGCCAATTTGCTATAAAAGGCCTCTTGGCACCCCAGATAATTCAGTGATCGGGGACAGCAAAAGCACAAATCTAAGATACCCAAAAGAAAGCGAAAAGTTTATTTTATATAGACATTTATAGAAAGAGAAAAATGGAGGAAGGGAAGAAGGGAGACTTTCTATATTAATTTAGTCAAACTCTTCTTTGTTTGGCTGTCATTGTGCTATATTTTTCCTATTATTGCTGTAAAAGAGATATAATGAAGATGTCAAAAACCTTTCCTTCTTTCCTTTCCTTTCCTTTCCTTTCCTTTCCTTTCCTTTCCTTTCCTTTCCTTTCCTTTCCTTTCCTTTCCTTTCCTTTCCTTTCCTTTCCTTTCCTTTCCTTTCCTTTCCTTTCCTTTCCTTTCCTTTCCTTGACTCTACTCTACTCTACTCTACTCTACTCTACTCTACTCTACTCTACTCTACTCTACTCTACTCTACTCTACTCTACTCCCCTCTCTCTTCCCCTTCCCTCCCTTCCCTTCCCTTCTCTTCTTTTAAATTTTTATTTAATTTTTCCCCTTTTCTGTTCAGTCATTCCAATTCTTGGAGACTGCCAGGAAATTTTCTTGGGAAGATATTTTCAAAAATGGTTTACCATTGCCTCCTTCTTAGGGCTAGAAGATATAGTGACTGGCCCAAGGTCACCCAGCTGGCTTTGGCGCAAGGCAGGACTAGAACTCAGTCTTCCTACATAAAACTGCAAAACATTCAGACATTAATTTCTGGCAGCACCACAAAATAAGAACTCCAAAGATCTCCAAAGGTCCAACAAAAGATCAGCCAAGAAAATTGGGCTGAAGTGAACGTTATAAGATGTCTTCATTTCCCATCCAAAATGAGGAATTAAAACTTGCACTCCTACTTTAGAATATCTCTCATGTGGATTGTATAAAACAACCTCCCCCAATAATGGTCTTCATAGCTATGGGCCACAACTCTGGACATCACCAGAATGATGACAGAAGAGACACAATCTGTAACCACTTGTTTCAGTGACTTATATACCATTTTTTTTATTTTGGTAAACTTTTTGCCAAGAGTCATAGAACATATCTACTGTGTCTGACATGTAGAAATAAACAATAAAGCCTAGGTGATGCAGAAGAATTTATTTGTAATGGCATCCCAACAAAGAAACGTCAGGAGAACTTGTACAAAGAGTTTGGAAGAAAGTTTGGATCAGCATCTATAAGCATTAATCTGTCACCTATTCACATGTTGTCAACAATAAAATATTTCCAAATTGTTCAGAATGTAAAATGAAGGTGATTCTTAAGCCCATGCTCAGAACTGAACTGAGCTCCCAGTTTTGTTGGTGGATAACCACAATTGAGCTTATTATATAGTATATAAGACCTTATTTATTGTTGTTGTTGGATTTTTATCCCAGTTTCTTGGTATTGGTATGAAAGTAACTTGTCATTACTTTCTTCTGGATGCCCCATCCAAATAGTAACCTGGCCTTTTTGCTTTCAAGCCCAGCCAAGTTAGGCCTCCTATTGCTACTTATTGAGAAACATATGAATTAACATCTATTAGACAAACTGAACCTATAAATAAAATGAATTATTTCAGGACTTTTAAGTGAACTATCCTTGTGTTGTTGTTGTTGTTTTACTATAAATGTTCTTCCTTACTTTCAGATTTGTATAGCTGTAAACTCTATAATTTTTAAAAGTGCATATAAAATAAATAATATTGTTTAAGGGTATTAGTTATGTTAGGCTAATGTTGTCACCACAACCAGCCAAAATCTTTTTAATATAATAAAACATACAAACAAACCTTTTAACAGGGCAACAATTCTTTAAAAAAGAGGGGGGGAAACATTGCTTCCAGGTTGTAGTATGTCACTAATGGATTCATTTACATTGAATAATAGCAAAATGTTTCTAGTTCAGTAATCTATAACTTTTCTCCAACTGCATTACACTGTTGATTTCAGTGTGTGGGAAAAGACCCAAAGTGACTAAGGAACTACACACAGTGGACATATTCATGACATATAACAAATTAAGGAACACAGTACATCAGCTTTTAAATTCTTGGTTCAGATAAAAAGTGAAAACAGTGTAATGATAACTAGACATATAAGTAGTCTTGAGTATATTTTAGCACAACTACTAATTGAAAAGGGGAAGTCAAAGCATGAGCCGAGGTAGTGCAGTGGTTAGAGTGCAGCACTGCAGGCTACTTCAGCTGACTGCTAGCTGCAGTTCGGCGGTTCAAATCTCACCGGCTCAAGGTTGACTCAGCCTTCCATCCTTCCGAGGTGGGTAAAATGAGGACCCAGATTGTTGGGGGCAATATGCTGACTCTGTAAACCGCTTAGAGAGGGCTGTAAAGCACTATGAAGCGGTATATAAGTCTAACTGCTATTGCTAGTTATCAAATATTTTCAGTATATTGATGACTGAGAAAAACCATGGAAGATTAATCTAGAAGATAATGGGACAGGCATAGAATATGAATATATATTATCCAAGAGCAACTTATATTGATTATTATAATATGCTTCTCACCCACACAGACACTCTTTGTGTTCAGAAATTATAATAGGTAACCGTTATCAGTCTGATTCTCTTGGATGCACTAATAAAGTAATTCTCAGAATTTCCAATCAGCATGTCATAAATCACTCAGAATTCAGAGAGTTGTAGTTGTAATACATCTAGAGACATTAGTTGTGGAAAGCTGCAGTGGGAATTCATTTTGTAATTTAAAAAAAATACTTGTCCAAGACTCTACCAGTTTCCAGTGTCCTTCTGGGCAGCATTCAAGTCTATTTCTTCTCCTTAGAACCTGCTGTGCTTCCAAATCCAATTCAACACAAATCCTTAGAGTTCTGAATGTTCTGGAAGGAGAGAAGTTAAAATTCCTTAAAGGAAGCTTCATCTGGATGACTCTCAAACATTTACAGTGTTCTAAATCCCACCACTGATTGACAGTTGGTTGGTAGACATAAAAGACACTCACTCTTCTGTCATGGCATTCAGACTTGGATATACTCTGCCCAAGGCACAAGGTTGACCCCATTGAAAAATTTCTTATTTTCTTATTTGTAATTTCAAAGTTATTCTTTCTGCTCTCCTTCTCTTTTAGCTTCTTTTGGATGCCAGCTGCTGAACTTTTATTCTCTGCCATCTGCTTTTTTCCCCACCTCTTGAGGGTCCTTGTGCCATTAATGGCATCTCCAAAGACTAAAAGTTCCCACATGCCCTTTCCAACTCTACAGAGAATTCTGGAGTGAGGTTTTCAATTTTCAGAATATGTCCAGTAAGATGAAACAACCAAAGGCTTTTTTCGTAGTGAGCTCTGCCCATTATCAATGGTTTCTCCTGAATAGTTGTCAGAAGCTGCTGTTTCTTTTTAAGTTTTTACAGGTAGTCCTCAACTTATAACAGTTCATTTAGTGACTGTTCAAAGCAGGGGTGGGTTCTGGTTTACCTCGCTGCCCGTTCGCTTCCTCACGCGCTGCGCGGGTGCATGCGCAGTGCTAAAAACCCAGCTTCTGCGCATGCGCAGAAGCAAAAAACAGCTTCTGCACGTGCACAGAAGCAAAAAACAAAATGGCGGAGCCTATGGTGCCACTGAAAGAGCCGGTTCGGGGGCTTGTCCAGCTGGTCATCGCTGCCAGTTCGGCGAGTGGGGGGAAATTCCTGCTACCGGTTCTATAGAGCCGGTCCGAACCGGCAGGAACCCACCTCTGGTTCAGAGTTACAATGGCTGAAAAAGATGACTTATGACCATTTTTCACACTTACGACCATTGCAGCATTCCGATGGTCACGTAATCAAAATTCAGATGGTTGGCAACTGACTCATATATATGATGGCTGCAGTGTAATCACCTTTAGTGACCTTCTGACAAGCAAAGTCAATAGAGAAACCAGATTCACTTAACAACCATGTTACTAACTTAACAGCTGCAGTTATTCACTTAACAATTGTGGAAAGAAAGGTCATAAAATGGGG
Source organism: Thermophis baileyi (assembly GCA_003457575.1). Classification (NCBI taxonomy): domain Eukaryota; kingdom Metazoa; phylum Chordata; class Lepidosauria; order Squamata; family Dipsadidae; genus Thermophis; species Thermophis baileyi. The sequence goes on from QLTV01000373.1 coordinate 2,253,862, forward strand.
CAAAACTCACTTAACAAATCTTTCACTTAGCAACAGAAATTTTGGGCTCAATTGTGGTCGTAAGTCAAGGACTACCTGTATACTATTTCTGTCAGATGCCAGTTGCCAAACTTTTATTTTCTATTTTCTGCTGTTTTGTTTTTTTTTGTCTCTTGGGGTTTCTTGTGACTGAGTGGTAAAATCAATAATATAATATCAGTGACAGTTGTGTATGTTATACATTGAAAGCAAATGTGTAGGGCACACTGCATTATTTCAACCCAATAAACAAATTTGTAGGGCAAACTCTACCATTTCAACCCAATAACTGTATTATTTCAGACTCAATGATACTATTACATATAAAAAGATGAACACGCAGAAATATTTTAAATACATGTTTAACATGAATGTGTGATGTATTATTTATTGCTGTACCAAAACTTCTGAGTCACTTTTTTATCGATTCATATAAGACAGGCAAAACTGAAAGGAAAGCAATGAATGGGAAAAATTTGGAATGAAACGTTCTACAGCCTTCTGGAATGCCCATGTGACCATAAAATATTGTACCGTTATATGGGCATTTCATAAATATCCTCAGAAAATGTTGAGAAGAAAGTTATTAAAGGAAATACATATTAAAAGCAAATACAAATACAAGTGGTGAAAATTTGAACTAAGGAGAAATTTCCTGACAATTGGAACAATTAATCAGTGGAACAACTTGCCTCCAGAAGTTATGGGTGCTCTAATACTGGAGGTTTTTAAGAAAATATTGGACAATCATTTGTCTGAAATGGTATAGTTTCCTGCTTGAGCAGGAGATTGGACTCCAAGGTCCCTTCCAACTCTGTTATTCTGGTAGGAATTGTCAGGCTCCAAGTAATGCACCCATCACAAATCGAACTCTGAGGCATTGATTTTCCTCAAAGAACAAATTTATTCAGATACACCATCTTGGCGCTACTGGTGAAAAGCCAGTACTAAAGTTCCCGGGCTTTTCACCCCAATATAAGTTTCAGTTTCTCAAGTTTCCAAAACAACTGTCACATTGTCCAACCAAGATGGGAGCTGGTTGCTTGGCGACATCTCTCCTCCTCCTCCGGTCAGCCAGTCAGTGGAATGACTCATCAGCTAGGAATGATATTTTGACTGAAGGCTCCATCTCCCTCCATCTCCAAGGTGTGTCAAACTGAATTCATACCAGAATGCCCAAGGATACAAACAATCCCACACCCCAATCAAATTCAGGATTGACAGGAATTGGACCAAGCCCATCCAATGAAGTTTGTGGCCGAATCTTCAGTCTTGGTCCCAAATTTCTAATTCAATTCTTTTATTTTACAAGTGTGAACAAGAGTTCTCAGATTGTTTTCTTGAAATAATTAAAAAGTGAACTGTATATCTGGGACTGTATGAAACTTTGTGCTATATTAAGTATCTATGAAATTGTACAAAAAACATCAGGACACTGGACAGTAATGGATTTGTTTCTACAAAACAAAGTGTATAGAAAGCTGTCTGAAGTGTAAGAAGATGTGGAGAACAATAGTAATGAACAAAATTATTAACATAATGTTGTGCAAAAAATAGAAATGAGTCATTTGGTGACAGTTTGGACAAAAAGTTATAGTGTCTTGGAATAAGAATAGCTCTCAAGTAATCATGTACACATAGTTGTTTCTTTATAAAGTATGGTTTATTAAAAACAGAAAAGCAACAAGTCCATTTATCTGGTTTGAATTATTTTGAATAGGTTTGTAAAGTATTATTATTCCTTTTTTTAATGAACATTTGCTGCCCCTCACACACAAAGTGATCTTGGAATAAAAGAGGTTAAAGAAAACTTGTTTGTATTGGGTCACAGAATTCCTTGGAGTGTTTGGTTGCTCTTAGAATAATAAGAATGAGTCTTACAGAATAATATAAATGTATGGCTTCTTTAAACCGAAGAAAGCGATCAGTCTCCATTTTAAAGCTCATTTAAAGAATTACCAATGGATCATTAAAAATAGCTGTTATTATACCCTTTATAGCAATATGTTTTGCAGAATTCAGAAGCCTGAAACTTTTCATAGCATAGGGACCAACATTATGCAATGTTTCCTTTTGTAAGGTTTGAAGAAAATATATATATATAAGTATTAACTATATTCAAAACACATGGTTATTTCATACATATACCTGCACAAGCATGCATACCACTGGTCATGTGAGCTATAAAATCTGGGAGCTCTCTGTCCAATATATCTAAGAGAATCAGATTGGAGCTGCTGATATAGCTCATTATTTCCAATCCTGGATAGTTATAAACACAACTTGATGACACAAATTTGCTTTGACTTCCATGATTTTTTAAAGCTACACCTGGATAAGAGGTACCATATAGTCTTATATCAATAGGTAACACCTTTACCGAGTTCTAACAGAGGGATACAGAAATATGTCTGAAATGGGGGAAATACTTGTAGCAATACTTGATTAGTTTGAGAAACTAATCAAGGAGAGAACCAACCTAGAACTAAGGAGAAATTTCCTGACAATTAGAACAACTAATCAGTGGAATGGCTTGCCTCCAGAAGTTGTGGATGCTCCATCACAGGGAATTTTTAAGAAAAGATTGGAGAACCATTTCTCTGAAATGGTCTCGGGCAGTGGTTCTCAACCTGTAGTCCTTAGACCCCTGAGAGGCCGCAAATTTCAGGGCTGTCTTAACACATGGGCTTGATGGGCACTTGCCCGTGGGCCCCACGAGCATAGGGGCCCCATACTAATCTGTGTATGTTAACCCTTCAATTTATTACATTTTACTGCATTTTTTATTAATACTATCATGCAAATATATGTTTAATTTTATTGACCATTTACATTTTTATTCCTGTGAGTAGTTGCCATAGGAGCTCCAGTACATTGCTTTGCCCAGGGCCCATAATGCTGTTAAGACGGCCCTGGCCACAATGTCATCACAGAGGGTCTGTGAAGGAGTCAATTCAGTTGACTCCTAAATGTATGAATGTGTTAATGAATATTGTATCATTAATATTGTATCATTAATATTGTATCATTATATGATACTGCTTATAAGCGCTATGTGCTTAGAGCTCAAAGCATTGTTAGAGACCCCACACACCCACTTCACGGCCTGTTTCTGTTGCTCCCCTCTGGGAGGAGGTTTCAAACTATTTCTAGCAGGAGTACCAGATTCTGTAACAGCTTTGTTCCCTATGCCATTCATCTGGTAAACTCGCAAAATTCGTTTTTCTCGCCATGTACATGTCTACAACTGAACTAGACTGTGTTATTTCTCTGTGTCATAAAATATATATGGGTATATGGATAATATTTATTTATTAGGAGGCAAAGTTAAAGCTACAGGCTTGCTTTGACTGCACTGATTGGAATATTTTTGAAGATACCTCTGCAGACCTGGATGAACTCACAGATACTGTAACATCATATGTCAGCTTCTGTGAAGACCTATGTGTTCCGACCAGGAACTTGCGAATATACAGCAACAACAAACCTTGGTTCACAGCTAAGCTTAAGCAGCTATGTCGTTCCAAAGAGGAAGCCTATAGAAAAGGTGATAAAATGCTGTACAATCAGGCCAGAAATGTATTAACAAGGGAGATCAGAGCAGCAAAAAGAAGCTACTCTGAAAAGCTAAAGAATCGGTTCCCAACAAATGAACCAGCAAACATGTGGAGAACTCTTAAAAATATCACTGGTTATGGCAAACCACCTTCCCAGGCTGAAGGAAATCAACAACTGGCAGATGACCTGAACGTGTTTTACTGCAGGTTTGAAAGGAAACTACAGCCACCTATCTCCATAACCCCCATCTCATACACAACAACAACAGCCAAGCCTCCTACAACTGACCCCATCCCATA
>QLTV01000373.1:2272281-2309301 GCA_003457575.1 Thermophis baileyi
GTGTAACTAGGTGTACCCATAACAGCGCGCGCAGCTGCATTCTGGACCAACTGTAGTCTCTGAACACTCTTCAAGGGTAGCCCCATGTAGAGCGCATTGCAATACTCTAACCGTGAGGTGACAAGGGCATGAGTGACTGTGAGGAGAGCCTCTTGATCCAAGTAGGGTTGCAATTGGTGCACCAGGCGAACCTGTGCAAAGCTCCCCCTAGCTACAGCTGTCAAATGTTGCTCTAATCTTAGCTGTGAGTCTAGGAGGACACCCAAATTGCGAACCCGCTCTGAGGGGGACAATTTCCCCCCCCCCAAACCAAGGATGGACAGTCGACATAGTCTTTAGGAGGCAATACCCACAGCCACTCGGTCTTGTCTGGGTTAAGTCTGAGCCTGTTGATTCCCATCCAGACCCTCACAGCCTCCAGGCACTGGCACATCACATCCACCGCTTCACTGAACTGACGTGGGGTGGAGATATACAGCTGGGTATCATCAGCATATTGCTGATACCTCACCCCGTATCGTTGGATGATCTCACCCAGTGTTTTCATGTAGATGTTATCATTGATTACCAAGTTTTTAAACCAACTGGGAAGTGTTAAACTGGCTAAACATTATACTCCTGGTTGAAATCATTCCTTTTGTTGAAAATAATTGCTGATTTAAAAAAAAGTAGAAGAATCCTGTATAAATCTCATGGCCTGCTTAACACTGCAATTCAGTCGAAGGTCAGTGTGCTTGAAAATTAAAAAGGAGGGTTTTGTATCCTTTTCATCTATTGCACAATCGTTATATAAAGTTCATTCTCTGTAGGCCTATTTGGCATGTCAAGTCAGAAAAGAATGTTGGTACTCTGAGGAGAGTCAGTAGCATTTCTTGTCCTCGGAGGGCAATTTTTCATTCTTGCAAGTAAAAACTACACAGACTCCGTTGTTCTGCATCTCTTTTGCAGAGCAAGAAAATCGCCATACATAGCATTAACATTTTAAGGCCTGGGTGCAAAGAATGGAAAGTAGTCATACTGAGTCAAGCCATTGGTTTGTCTCACTTAATATTACCTATATCAAGATTGGGCCAGAGAGAGACTTGCAAGTACCAGCTTCCATTGTCTTAATCAGAATTGCTAATGAGAAAGCATTAGTGAATGTGGCACTTCTAAAGGAATGATTTAGGTCATCAAGTACATGTCAGGCCTGGAAGCCATCTTGGGCACTGGATCTTCAAGCCTGCCACATTTAGTGCTGTGGGAATCTGGGAGGGGGGGATTGTATGGAGCTGGGGAGATATATAGTCATAATAACATTCCTTTCTCCAAGAGTCAAGGTCACTCTGCCCTGCACCTGTAGGGGTGTGGTTGGGAGGCATCTCCAGTTGGGACGATGCATTGATTGGACCATGTGATGGACATGTGGGTGCAGGGGAAGGGACTTGAACTTTCTTTGGGGTGGGGAAAACCTAGAAGCTTTCAGATTCGGGTTTTCCCAGATGTGCCAATATGACATCTCTAATAAAATGGAGCTTTGAGGAATGCCTAGCATCGGAGTCTTCTTTTGTTGGGGGTGTTACTTGGAACCCTGACATTACAATTCTCTGCTATATGCAAGAATCCAGATGTAGTACTCATCAGCCCATAACTAACCAGACTGTTAAAGTTATCCACCTCCAGACGAATCCGACTTCTGCAATGGTATAAAGCAAGTGTCAGGGTTCCAAGTAACAGACCCAATGAAATCAAAACTCTGAAGCCTGGAGTTTCCCCAAAGTAAGAATTTATTAGGAATGCCATATTGGCACAGCTGGTGAAAACCCGATTCTGAAGGACCCGAGGTTTTCCCCACCCAAATCAAAACCCAAAGTTCATGCCCCCAGGTCACACATCCATCACATGGTCCAATCAGGTCACGGTCCTCCTTCGGTTGCCTTTGGTCCATGACTTCCAACCACCTGGTGGGGATGTCCTTGGCTCCCACGAGAAAGAACGTTAATTTGGGTACAGTTTCCCCCTTACTATCTCATCTCCCCCCTCATGTTCCCATAGCTGCAACCTGCCTTGCTGTGGCAGCCCTGAAGATTTCTAAAATGGTTTCAGGGCTGACAGTAAGTTATGATTGTCTTCTAGATGACAGACCTGAAATTATTTGAAGCTTGTCCCTTCTCCATACCTTTTTCTTAAGGCTAAACCTATGCTGTTCTTCTTGCAGTCTCCTTTTGTACAATGTTGCTAATACTTCAAAACTGTTGATGGACTTCAGGTTGTCACAGCAGTCAGCCACAGCCCTACCTGCAAATACTAGTAACTGAACAAGGAAACTTCTACTTTTAGGAGCATTCAAAGCATATGAGCTTCAGTTATTTGACCATTAGTATTGGAAAAATCAAATTAATATACAATAAAATCCAAAATGGTTTTTTATCATTCTGAAGAAGTTTTGATTGGTTTTGCACTGAGATCCTTGTTGACTTTTTATGATTCATGTAAACACTTTTGTTGACATTAAACAAGTACATTTTCATGAACCACTAGCATTTCAACCCATACATGTATCAAGATATCTGGACTGAGTTAGGAATGGAAAACCTATGGCTTTCCAGCTGTTATTGTAATATAGCTGCCAGAATTTTGCCCTCCTGGCCAAACTGACTGCAAGAACTTGTACTTCAGCAACAGCTGGAAGACTGCAAATTCTTTCAGGATCCAAAAAGAATATGGGGAGAAAGCAGTCATTTGCTTTTCTGCCTATAATATTTTTTAAAGAATGAAAGTTCACAGATCTGCCTGTTTTGTTAACCTTATCACTATCAGACTTTGGAAGTGAGCCACATCTCTAAGTAGTTCCTTCTTGAAGTCTTTAGATTAGATTTACTAGCAAATGTTTCTATTAGGAAATCAAAAGTCTACCACCATTGTAGAATCAAAGGCAAACAGCAAAGAACCAAGCATTAAAAAAAAATCACTTTGTTTATTTGAAATCTTAAAAAGTGTGGCATGACCCAGCTTTGAAAAATTGGTTGATGGAGCATGCCTCCAGACATAAAATTGAACCAAGAAAAAGCTTACTTTGGGGCTGAAAATAGTTCCTCATTCATTCTATTCTTCATTTGATACTCTGAGTTTTTCACCTTTCCAAACATCTTCATTCTGCTTTAACAAAGAAAATTGCTCTAATTATCATCTTTACTTGAGAGGAAGGCAACTCTAAATTAAGATGACCTCCCTTCCACATAAAAACAAAAACTAGACAAAAAGAAGCTCATTTATCTCAGTTACCTACTGTTAACAAAATCTAATATGACCTTCTTCTTTTAAAGTTATATAATTGGAGGGGAAATATTTAGGTGTTTTTTTTTATAACAGTGTGGTAATTCTAGAATGGAAAAATATTCAGGTTCAAGTTGCTCTTGTTTCAATATTACTGTGATTATTTGATGTTGGATAACCATTTGTCTGAAGTGGTGTAGGGTTTCCTGCCTAAGCAGGGGGTTGGACTAGAAGACCTCCAAGGTCCCTTCCAACTCTGTTATTCTATTCTATTCTATTCTATTCTATTCTATTCTATTCTATTCTATTCTACAGTATTCTATTCTACAGTATTCTATTCTATTCTATTCTATTCTATTCTTAAAAAATAATATTATGTTAATAACATGTTATGTAATGTTAATAATATTAAGAGAAGAATAGTCTTTTTGGTGCAGGTAATTGTATAGATACATTAAGTATTTAAGTATTTTATCACTGTGTTTATTGTAACATAGTGATAAAACACAGTTTATTGTAACAATACACAATGTGTGTATTAATGAGATGGTGTAGGGCAGGGGTGTCAAACTGGCGGCCTATGGGCCGGATGCATCATGCACAGGCCACACCCACCCCACCTCCTCGAAGGGAAAAAACATCGTGAAAAGTCACATGACGGCAACGTGATGGCGAGAGTTTGAAACCCATGATGTAGGGGATAATCAATATACTAAAAAAAATCCTCTTTTGTCTGTAACCTTTAAATTGGGAAAAATGATGACTCATAGGGCAAAACTTTTTCAACCAAGATATCTCTAATGGGGTAACTTACAAAATGCATCCAAAATCCAGGATCTATGACTCCTATGGAAATGAAATTTGGCAAATGTTATGAAGCATAACAATAATCATAAAACATTTTATGACATAATACAAAATGTCATAAAGCATTTCTGTGGTCAGTTCCTGATGTTTGAACTGTGGTATACAGTTCAGCATGGGCTATATTCAAAGAAGATACAACTTGGAATATCTCTCTGAATTTTTCCAGTACATTAGAAGCTCTGTCATTGTTTAAGGCACTGAGGAATCTGATAAGAAAATACCTCTGAAACAATGACCCAATGGATTATCTAGTGCCGTACAAAAACCTACTTACAATTTCTCAGTTTTGTTCCATTTTGAAAGATTCAAGTACTTTTCCTTCTTCTTCTCCCCTGCCTTCCTTCTGCTTCTCCTCTCTTTCTTTTATAGCACTTAGACTTATATACCACTTCATAGTGCTTTACAGCCCTCTCTAACCGGTTCACAGAGTCAGCATTTTGCCCCCAACAATCTGGATCCTCATTTTACCCACCTCGGAAGGATGGAAGGCTGAGTCAACCTTGAGCCGGTGAGATTTGAACCGCCGAACTGCAGCTAGCAGTCAGCTGAAGTAGCCTGCAGTGCTGCACTCTAACCACTGCGCCACCTCAGCTTTTCCTCTATCTCCCCTTCCCTTCTTCCTGATTTTCATTGTCATTCCCATTCTATCCTTTTACAGTATGTGTTTCAGAATTCACAGTTATTTCAATGCTGTTTTCAGAGTAGTTTACCCTTGAAATGGAGATGAGTGCTGCCCCCTATATTGGTAATGACTACGGAGTAAAATTTGCAGTGACTGCTTTCCTTCCTTTCTTACCCTGCAAACATTGGAGCATCTACTGACAAAACTGATCCCACATTTGGCATCTCATCATTCCAAAGTCTCCCTGCCTGATAATACTGCTCAGTCTGAAAAAACCCTAAGATGGAGTTAAATGTCATAGAGTTGGAAAATAGCTCAGACATCATCTAGTCTTCTCTTCCCAGTGTTAAAGCTTCTGCTAAAGTTTCACCATTGTGGCCTCTATAACAAAACACAATGTCTTTCCACTGAGATTTAGGTGAGGTATGAGAAACCAGAGAAAATGTAGACAGTTGGAGGGCAGATTGCATCATGAGAAAAAAAATATTCACACACCACTTGTCTTCCTCATTACTAAGTAAGTCCAAAGAGTCCACACTCTGTTCTTGACAATTTCATTGAAATGCCCTTTTCCTTGGGGGAAAAAAAAATCAACAATTTATTTTTCATCAGAGTGATTAAGAATTTGTAGGGGGGGGGAAGGCAAGAAAACCCTCTCTCTTGGTAAGATAGAAAAGACATCAAGTCCTGAAAGAAATGAGATATATGGCAATTTGTGCAGTCATGAAGATTTTTATATAACTTCATAAACATAGCAGTACTAACCATAAGAAACTTTGCTCATGGCCCGACCTGTCAATACTACAACGTGCCCGCACCCGAGAGCTCTGCTCAGAGCTTAAAAGACACCAGGACCAAGGTGAGACTGACCTATACATTGACTACTGCGCTGACTGTATCAAACGCAAGACCAGCATCCCATGTCCCAACAACCACCCCCCCCAACAACCAAAACTAGGCACACACGCCCCCAACTTCTTCCAAGTCCACCACTACAGACCAGGGGTGAAATTTAGCAGGTTCGGATAGGTTCTGTAGAACTGGTGGTGGCAATTATGCGCAGTTCGGAGAACCGGTAAATCACACCACTGACTGGCCCCACCCTGCTCCTCCCCTCCCCTCCCCCTCACTCCTTCTCTCCTCCTTCTTGGGCTCATATACACAGAGCAAACATAAGAAGGAGGCGAGAAGCAGCCAGGTTGAATGCTAGAAGACTTGGCTGAACTTTTTTGTCAGTTTTGTGGGCGTGGCTTGGTGGGTGTGGCTTGGCCACGCCCGTGAAGCCACGCCCACAGAACCAGTAGGGGAAAATTTTGAATGTTACAGACCTTAAATGCAAGCTACTAAATGCAAGAAGCCTCGCAAATAAAATGCCCAAATTCCTCCTCCTACTAAATCTTATCTTTGTCTGTGAGACATGGTTGAATGTATCCTTTCCAGACTCCATTACCATAGTACGTGACTATCATGTTTTCCGATCTGACCGTGAAAACCATAGAGGGGGTGGTGTTGCCATTTTCTATAAAGAGTCCCTAGATCTGAAAAAGATTCAAGTTACACAGGAGCTTGCTCTTCCTGAGACCATCGTCTGTGAACTATCCCTAAATACCAAACTTCGCTTCTTACTATGTTACAGAGCCCCTGATTACGACCTCGATCATGCAAACAAGCTAACTGCACTACTAACGTGGGCAGCCTCCTGCTCACACCCTATTATCTTTCTTGGTGACCTCAACTTACCTCTAATTAATTGGACCCTAAATGAATGTACAACTGAACCTATACATGCAACCCTGTACAATACCATTACTACTCTGGGACTGGATCAATTAGTAACAAACAACACTAGACTCAATAACCGCCTTGATCTCATCTTCTGCAACAGTTTAAACTCAATTTATGGACTACAAATAAAAGAACCTTTTTCTAACAGTGACCACAGCATGATTGACTTTTGTCTCAATTTATGTCCTTGAAAAGAAGGTCATAATGATGGAATTCCAAATTATAACTTTAAAAAAGCCAACTATAGCTGCCGACCTCTCATCTCTTGATTGGCACATTCTGTTCACTGGCTGTAATACTGCTGAAGACCATTATAAAACTTTTTTGCTCGAAGTCAAAAGAGTCATTAAACTCAGAGGTGGGTTCCTACTGGTTTGCCTGAACCGGTAGCAACCTGCTGGTGATGTCATGGAGCCGGTTCAGTCAGTGCCGGTCCATGGATGCCACCATCTTTTTTTTGGAATTTTTTTGGGGGGAATTTTTTTTTATTTTATTTTTTTATTATTATTTTTCTTATGCGCATGCACAGAAGCCAATTTGCCGGCACTGCGCATGAGCCACCATCTTGTTTTTGGCTTTTTTTAGGGGGGAAATTTTTGGGGGATTATCAGCACTGTGCATGCGCGCACGCGCAAAGTGCGCGCGCGCCCATGAGGCACGGCCACGCGGAGTGGGAGGAAGCTAACCAGCGGTGAGGTAAGTTAGAACCCACCCCTGATTAAACTATACATACCAATAGTAACCCCCAAAGCTAAAAAAAACAAACAAATTACCCATAACAAAAGGAAGCTTCAATCCTAAAAAAAATCTCTTTGGTGAAAAAAAAAATTGGCTACGTAGCTAACTTTAAAAGCCGCTATAAAACCTTATGCCATCAGATAAAGGCAGAATGCACCAATTACTACTGCAAATAAGAGGAAAAGCTATTACACACAAAATCCACCCACACCTTCTATAATTTCGTAAATACCAAACTTAAAGACTCGAAAACCATGCCACCCCTAAAAGGGCCTAACGGGAAAGACTGTAATGATGATGCCATTAAGGCCAATGTTTTCAACACGTTCTTCAGTTCAGTCTTTGTCAACAGCAATGGTTCATGCCCCACATTTCCTAGTCGTACCACAACTAATTGCAACGATGTGCTACATATTGATGTTACAGAAGATAACATTGAAAAGACACTATGCAACCTAAAACCATCTCTATCTATTGGCCCTGATGGATTATGTGCCTACTTCTTGAAAAAGCTTTCCACTGCCATAGCCAAACCACTAAGCACAATCTACGAGATATCTTTTAGAACCAGCTCTTTGCCCGACCTATGGTCATTAGCCACGGTCATTTCTATCTTCAAAAAGGGAGACCCCAGCCTAGTTGAAAATTACGGACCAATCTCATTATTTGTGTCACTGCAAAGTCATGGAATCAATCATAAACCAATCCATTATCCTCCACTTAGAGTCAAACAACCTACTCTCTAACAAGCAGTTTGGATTAAAAAAAAATTGTCCGGTCATCTAGAACTCCTACACTGCACAAACATTTGGACTACACAACTCGACCAGGGTAAAGCAATAGACGCAATTTACATAGACTTCTGCAAAGCCTTTGATTCAGTGGTACACGATGAACTACTGTTAAAACTATGCTCTTACGGCATTTCCGGATCACTGCACAAATGGATAGCTGCATTCCTGTCAAACAGGCAACAAGTAGTCAAAATAAAGAGTGCCCTATCAAACCCTGCACCAGTTAACAGCGGTGTCCCCCAAGGAAGCGTTCTAGGACACACTCTCTTTCTAATTTACATAAATAACCTTTGCAATCATATTATAAACAACTGCGTCTTCTTCGCTGATGACATAAAACTATTTAACACCACCGACAATACTGCTGCCCTACAAAGCGACCTTAACTATGTGTCTGAATGGTCAAACAACTGGCAACTTCAAATCTCAACCAACAAATGCTCTGTCTTACACATTGGCAACAAAAATCAGAACACCAAATACAAGCTGGGCAGATACGACCTCGTAGACGAACGTCACTCTGTCAAGGACCTAGGAGTACTCATTTCAAAAGATCTAAGCCCCAGAGCTCACTGTAACAGCATTGCCAAAAAGGCATTAAGAGTTGTTAACCTAATTTTGCGAAGCTTCTTCTCCAGTAACATTGTACTACAAACCAGGGCATATAAAATCTTTGCCAGACCAATTCTCGAATACAGCTCATCTGCCTGGAATCCACACTGTATAATGGACATTAATACAATTGAGTGAGTCCAGAGGTATTTCACTAGAAGAGTACTCCACTCCTCTGCTCGCAATAGAATATCTTATGCCACCAGGCTTGAAATTTTAGACCTGGACAACCTAGAACTACGCCACCTATGGTCTGACCTAAGCTTAGTACACAAAATTGTCTGCTACAATGTCCTACCCGTTAATGACTGCTTCAGTTTCAACCGCAATAACACACAATAGATACAAACTCAAAGTAAACCGCTCCAAACTCGATTGCAGAAAATACGACTTCAGCAACAGAGTGGTCAATGCCTGGAATACACTACCTGACTCTGTTGTTACATCCTCAAACCCCCAAAACTCTAACCTAAAACTGTCTACCGTGAACCTCACCCCATTCCTAAGAGGTCTGTAAGGGGGCGTGCATAAGCACACCAGCGTGCCTACCGTCCCTGTCCTACTGTTCACATTATTCATACTCATTTCTTATGCATATACTTTACCTCTTTATACTTATATGTTTATATGTTATGTTCATACTTATAATTGTTTTCTCATACATGCTTGACAAACTAAATGTCCAACACTGGACATTTTTAAGAAGATGTTGGATAACCATTTGTCTGAAGTGGTGTAGGGTTTCCTGCCTAAGCAGGGGGTTGGACTAGAAGACCTCCAAGGTCCCTTCCAACTCTGTTATTTCTATTTCTATTAATAAATAAATAAATAGAATTTTAGGATAAAAACAGGACTTCTAAACTAACAGCTGGTTCTGTGCAGGAATTTGACAACTACTGTATATCATTACCAACTATAACATCTTTGAGAGATGTCCATTCAGCCAAAAATACTTCTTGAGTCCTCGCAGGCAGCATGTTGGGGAAAAAACATCCTCTATCAAACTTTTCCACCCCATGAATTATTTTTATGTCAAGCTTTCCTTTACCTATTTGTGCTAGATCTAAATGAAACTGGACATAGTTTAGTTCCATGTTCTTGAAGATGATCCTGTAGAAATGTGAAGAGAAAAATCACTTTATTTAGAAGGATGATTATCAATTTATTGTTCATTATTTGAATAATCAATGTTTTTCTTTTTTGATCTCAGATAGCCATGAGCCCTGGAGGGGATCACATAGCAAAATAATCGGAGAGATGAGGCTGAAATTTCTTTTCTTCATTCTTGCTAACTATTGGGAGATTGGGGAAATTTATACTTTTATAGGGTTCTATCTTAGTTTGCTAGTGGAAATCTATACTGTAGCTAATTTGTTACAGTACAGTTTTCATTGGACTAGGATCTTCAAAGAAAGGCTAGCAATCATAGGCAGTCTCCAGGTCATGGGTAGCTAAACCTAGTTCTGCATATTTGTATGCAAAAACAGTATGTTAAATGTATGTTAAAAACCCAGAACCCCAGCCCCTTTATTTTATTTATTAGATTTTTATTCCACCTTTGTTACTTCATAAGTATCTCAAGGAAGCAAAAATATATAAAACTACTTCCTCTTATTTTTCCCACAATAACAACTCATCTATGAGATGAGTTGGGTTCAGGTATGACTGGTCCAGGGTAACCAAGTCAACTTTTATGTCAAAGGCAGGACTAGATTTAACAGACTTCTGATTTCTAGGCCAGCACATTTAAACACATTTAAGGAATACAAATATGTGCAATTTCTTTAGAGCTGCTCTGCTCTTTCTTTTTGGGTTGTTTTGGATTTTCAAAAATGTTTTTAGAAGGAAGAGAATTGCTTTTACAATTTTCTTCTTCACATCTGGATATAAAGAGTTTCAGTCACCACGCTGTGGTCCAGAATATAATTCCCTTCCAGGAATAATCTCAGAGGATTGTTTTCACTGATAATTGTTTCACAACTTCCATAAGTGGAAGCAGTGCAAGGCAAAATGGAAACTGATGTTTCACTCAGCCAACGTACTTGGCAAGACAATAAAGATATGGAGAAGAAGGCTTCTCTTTGTTTCCTTTCTTCTCTGTGTTAGCATTTCTCCATGCTGAAGTTAAAGAGATATCTAGAGCAAACTAGATAAAGATAAATTCCTGAAAATATATCCAGTCCCTTCTACCCAATTACCAAACCATGAAATATATGTGTATGAACTGGCTGAATGAGATGTATTTTAACTGGGAAAAATATAATTCAAGGCAGGATATAAGTAAAATAAACTTTGCACTAACTGCTGATGGTTTATTGTTTTCTTACTGGAGAAATCTTGTTCCATTTCATTGTTTTGGAAGAGTCTTCTTTTCCATTGGAATCAAACTCTTTGATATCATTTGCTCCCTCATTCTTTCCCTATCTGAATCTCTTTCTTTCTATTTTGGCCACCTTACCTGCTGCCAAAAAATGGTCAAGAGGACATGATACAGCCAAATTGAACCAACATCAGAACATCAGACCAGATCCACAGACAAGCTTACCTGTAATTCAATGGCAGGAGAAGATGTTGAAGAAGACACCTGTGACATAAATGACTTGTGAATGACAATGTAAGACCCTAAAATTCTTTGAATTATTATATTTCACATTTCTAAACCATCCATCTCCTTCAAACAGAGGCTCTATGAATGTTGAATTAAATGAATAAGTAGTGATATGATTGGTAGGAATTGATATGAATTCATGATACAATGAAAAAGAAGGCTCCAGAAATTAAAAGTGAGAATTGTGGTGTTGGAAAGAGTTCAGTATTTCTGAATTGTTGATAATTTAATTTAATTTAATTTAATTAATTGTATTTCTATGCCGCCCAACTCCCGAAGGATAAGGGATGGTTGTTTTCATTTCATAAAAATAACAGGTTTTTTTAAAATATATATATTTTCTACTGATGGTCAAGCCAAGTTAATTGGGAATTATGGAAACAGAAATCTAAAGCAGCTTGTCTGGAAGGAACTGATGATGACAGTAAGTCTAAATTTAAATGCCAATTACCATGTTTTGCATTTGCAAGCATCCGAAATGAAATAGGAACAAAATTCTATTTAACTTTTGGAGTATAGCAATCAATCAATGTGAGACGGAGTTGCATATAAACCAGAACTCCATGTTAGGCCACTTCTTATATGAAGAAACGTGTGCATCTAACAACTAGTTACATTACATACTTTCTAAGTAAGTTGTAAGTTGATTTTTTATGACCTTTATAAATCCACCAACGTTAAGCAAGATAAAATTGTTGTTTTGGAGTATAAGCAAAGTTAATGCCCAGCTAAGAGCAGTATGAACAACATACATCAAGGCAAACTAATTTGCCTACATAGGCACCACAATCATTCCTACATAGCTCACCTTCTAGTACCATACAACTCACCCACCAAAACCACAAGATAGGAAATACAACTGACAATATAGCAAGAAATAATAATAATAATCAATAATACAATATTGAATCTGTTAAAGAAGAGGAATATCCAGCCCTGTTAGCTTTTCTGTAGAACTGAGTGCTCATTTTTATTCTAGTCTTCACCTATCTGCTTACTTATATAGAAAACAAATAACAACAGTCATAAAAATATCACCATTATAAATTATGCTAGTTCCCCTTTCATTGGCTCTGAAATTAAATATATATATATATATATATATATATATATGGGTCACTAGAAGAATTTAGGACAAGCATGAAGCATTCTAGATATTACATATGGGAAATGAAACCCAGTGGCTACATCCCAAACAGTAGAAGGCAAATGTCTAAAGTTCAATCAGCCTTGGGCGGTGAGGAAGAGTTGGGCAAGCACATTGGAAAAAACAGAGTAGTGAGATTACATTTGATGTATTTCATTATTTCTGGATTGAGTAACCTTCTCGGCAGGCATTTAGCTGACAAGTTGCCGAGAAAGACACTGCAACTGATTAATGATAAATGCAATGTCCTTGCACAGTGGGAAAGACCAAGAAATGTGCTTTAATGTCTCCCCCTGGTGAAAGGAGTCTGTTTCATCTTCCCATTGATAAGTCAGTAGCAGTAATGCATGATTTTACTGCTTCCCTTCTGCTCTATAGCACTGTAATTCATTTTGGCTGGAACGACATGATGAGCACAGTCAAAAACCAAATTCAAAGCAATCTATTTTGTGGCAGGAGCTTAATTGTTTATTTCAGCTTTGAAGTACTAATCTTAACAGAATAGCAGAGTTGGAAGGGACCTTGGAGGTCTTTTAGTCCAACCCCCTGTTCAAACAGAAGACCCTATACCATTTCAGACAAATGGCTGACCAGTCTCTTTTTAAAAGCCTCCAATGATGTACTACCCACAACTTCTGAAGGCAAGCTGTTCCACTGGTTTATTGTTTTCACTGTCAGGAAATTTCTCCTTAGTTCTGGGTTACTTCGCTCCTTGATTCTCTAAGATTCTGTCTTGGCCAACCTGAACATTACCACAGGGAACATCTAGAAAAACTACCTAAGTAGAGAACCTTCATCATGTGGCATTTTCTTCATAGACATAGGATTTAGGGGATATTTTTGTTCTAAACTATCAGTTACATTGGGAAACAATATTTCTAAAGAAAATGTTCTAGAAGATAATTGATGGATGAATGAAAGGCTATGTATAGCAATCAATGTTCTCTGCATTATTTTCCCACAGAAATCCTGTCCCAAGAAAATCCCCCATCATTCTTCACCTATGGTGCCAACATCTGGAGAACTAAGGAAGTGTTGAATTACTGGCCACAAAGTTCTATGAACATGTACTGAGTATATAAACCCATGCTTACTATTCACAAAGAAGGTAGATAAAAATTTGCTTCTGAAACCCAAATATAAATAACTCAGAGAACTTTCAGACTTTAGTCAAGAAACAGCTTGAAAAAACCCAAAGTCAGTCCAGTAAAGGATTTCCTACTTAAAAGTTTTATCTGTTTAATGTAATCATTTCTGAAGACAATGGAGAAAATCTAGCAGTAATGCTTGTTTAACAGGAATCCATCATCTCGCTTAGCTTCCTTTTTCTTCACAGAGAGGATATTTCAGTGGTGAGCAAAAAGTTCCAAGCAAATAAGGAAATATTATTCTCCTGGGGAGAAATTAGATATATTGTTTTTAGAAATATGCACTAAAATAAGGTTTGATTCAAATCCTGTTGGAGAAAGTAAATGGTTTCATTTTGACATTCCAGACACAATTTGAAAGTCCACCAAATTTTAGTCAATAGGACCAGGAATGTTTTTCCCTGCTTTGGGGGGTGGGGTGGAGGCAAGAGATGTCTTATCGTATAGCAGATAATATAGGTTTTTGGTTGGTAAATTCCAAAAATTCAGAAAATTCCAGGCTATGGATTAACAAAGTAAATGACATAGTTTGAGGTTCTTGTGTCACCTTCTGCTCCCTTGACATCCTTATATTGTTTACTTAGTATCCTTGTATGATTTACGTTGATTGCTTATTTAGTATCCTATGACTATCACTAAGTGTTGTATCTTATGATTTATAATGAATGTATTTTTACAATGACTATGATCACGATTTATCACTTATTGCTTGTATGTACACTGAAAGCTTATGTACCGGAGACAAATTCCTTGTGTGTCCAATCACACTTGGCCAATAAATTATTCTATTCTATTCTATTCTATTCTGTTCTGTTCTGTTCTGTTCTGTTCTGTTCTGTTCTGTTCTGTTCTACTCTACTCTACTCTACTCTACTCTACTCTACTCTACTCTACTCTACTCTACTCTACTATACTATACTATACTATACTATACTATACTCTACTAAACTCTCCTCTACTCTCTGCTCTACTCTTTTCTATTCTATCCATCTCCACTGTTATGCTTATCTGTAGGCACTGAATTATAATAAACATTTGGATAAAGTACAACAAATTCAGAAAAAAGTAACAGGGATAAGAGGAAGCTGGAAATTAAGCTTTACAAGGAGATGCTGAGGGAACTGAGTGCATTTAGCCTTTGAAAGATAATTGAGGGGGACTATGTAGATTTATTCAAGCAAAGATTGGATAGCCTTGGGGATGTCTTTAACTGAATTCCCACAGGGAGTGGAAACCTGGATTCCGTGGCCTAAATTTATTATCACTCACTCATTCATTCATTCATTCATTCATTCATTTGTTCATTCATTCATTCAATTTCTATAGCCGCCTTTCTCAGCCAAGTGACTCTGGGAGGCTTACAATTTTATAACTATAAAATAGTTGAAACAATTTAAAACAATAAAAACAAGCAAAGAATACATACCATAGCTGAGGTAGTCAATCATGTAATAATAAAGCCAAGAAATGAGGCCCTTAACATATTATGAGCTCCAGTCCTTAGTACACAGTCAGGTTTTTAAAGTCTTATCAAAGGCCAACAGAGTTGAGACTATTCTAATCTTTGAGGGGAGAGTATTTCACAAAGCAGGGGCTACAGCAGAGAAGGTCAGTCTTCAAGTTCTTCCAGTTGACACTCTTTGTCTGGCAGGATCTGCCACATACACAGTCTGCTAGATTGAATTGGACAGATAGAAAAGAAGGTCTCTCAGGTAATCCTGTCCTGAGGCATGTAGGGATTTAAAGGCGACAACCGGCACCTTGAATTGTACTGAAAACACATAAGTAGCCCGTGCAGTTCATGGAGTACTGGTGTTATATGTGTCGTGAATCTGGAACATTTACTACCCATATATCACATTCTGCACCAGTTGACATTTCCAAATGCTCTTCAAGAGCAGCCCCATATGGAGCACATTGCAGTAATCTAAGCAAGAATTTACAAGAACATGGGTGATGGTGAGCATAGATGGTAAGCATAAATGGCCATGCCTCTGATTCTATGATTTCAAGCTTATCCTTGCTGAAGGTAGCAAAGGCAGAGCTATGGCACCTTAACTGAAAGCTGTGTAGCTACTACAAGGAGATGCTCATTTGAGACCAGCTTTACTCAAAGCATCTCATGCTGCTGGGAGTTTTGGCTTTGTATTTTCAGCATATCTGGAAGTCTCCATGATGTTCAAACCAGAATCTACTCACCAGCCTGAACAGATGAAACCCACTCTACTCCATAGCAACTTTGATATGGGAATCAGCTATTTTCCTCACAGCTTGGACTTATTTGCTGATTGAAATTGCTGTTCTTTCTAAATAAATTGTCTGTACTTTGTTCATCACTGTTTTTGTGAAATGTAAAAGTTGCAGAAAATAAGACCATCTCTGGACTAGGGAGAGGTCTAAATATAGTGCTCTGTGGTGACTCAATTCCTCTGCTTGTGCCTTTTTTCAGTCTTGGCCTGGAGATGCTGGCAATCCTCCAAGTTCTAAAACAAACATGAAAAGTGCAGTCCAAATGCATGAAATTAGGACAAATGACTGAGAAAAGGGTGTCCTTGTTAAAAAGATGAATATATTAGGAGGATCTCAGTGGCGCAGTGGTTAGAGTGCAGTACTGCAGGCTACTTCTGCTGACTGCTGGCTGCCTGCAATTTGGCAGTTCAAATCCCACCAGGCTCAAGGTTGATTCAGCCTTCCATCTTTCCGAGGTGGATAAAATGAGGACCCAGCTGGTTGGGGGCAATATGCTGACTCTGTAAACCGCTTAGAGAGGGCTGTAAAGCACTGTAAAGAGGTATATAAGTCTAAGTGCTATTGCTATCTCAGGTGAAAATATTGCAAAGGAATTTTTTTTTGAAATCATGAAATTGAGAAATGAAATCCACTTTGTCAGTGTGTGCTTATGAAACAACACTCCATAATTGCCATTTAATCTGTTCCTCGGGTTTTTTTCCCCTTGCTTCGATTTCCATGCTGAAATTTATATTGTAATTTTTCTGGGGCTGTTAATAAATAACTCTACACATTTATCCATTTCTCAGGATTGTATTCCACCAATCCCACTGTAATCTATAAAAGGTTATGTGATGCCACTCTTTACCTTAAATAATGTTTTGCAGGAAAGGTTTAACCTGAAAGCAGAATAAGGAGAATGCCAAAGTATTCATTTTATATGCATAAGATATTGTGTTATATTTTTTTACCAAGAAGTTGATTTCCCTGAAATCAACAAACAGGTTTTCCAGAATCTAAAAACTAATAGGCAGGTGAGGGCAGGGGCTTGAAAAAGAAAGGAAGAAATTTTCTGAAAGACCTATTCCTGCTCAGGGCAAAGAAGAATGTTGTTTCATACACTTTGCCTCACCAAAGTTGATAAAATAAATCACCTTCTCATAAGGGACTAAAAAGTATCTTTTCCTTTTCAGGCCAAAAGCAAATTATGTCTGATCAGATATGGGTGGTCCACTTTATCCACTTTAACTTTGGGGCTGCATGATAACTTTCTGCTGTTCCTGAGCTTTTATGATATTAAATGCACTCTACATATATACACTCCTAATGTGTGTGTGTGTTGTGGTGTGTGTGTGTGTGTGTGTTGTGTGTGTGTGTGTGTGTGTAGAGAGAGGGAGGAAGGGTGAAATAGATAGACAGACAGACAGACAGACAGACAGACAGACAGACAGACAGACATATACACAAACTACTCTGTTGTCTATAGTCTTGGCCAAGCAAAACAACTTTCTAAGACACTTTTGGGTTATTCTCACTGATCCTGCTTCCCCACTCAAGTGGTGTTTTTGTTGTATCTTAAGTAATGGAAATCAATCTAATCAGAGAAAGAGAAATTTGAACTTCTGCAACACACTGGCCATAGTCATTGATCGCTGGTGTTGGGGAAGAGCCCCAATCAGTTTTCATGAGTGTAAATCTCAATGATGTCAAAAGAGACCTAATTAAATTACTTCATGTTATCACCCTGTCCTTTCTGGTATGCAAATTAGAAAGGTGTCCTTCCTTCCTTCCAACCTTCCAAATCTGAAAGTCAAAACAGCCTCTGATAGTGAAACCAAATATGATTTTATTGTAGCTTTTCTCTGAAGTGAATAGCCTTAGAGATAATAGAGATGGAGATGGAGATATTTCTGCCTTCAAGTCAGGTTTACTCCTAGCAACAGCATAGAAAAGTCCTTGCAGTTTTCTTAGCATGAATTTCGGAAGTGGGTTTTCATTATCTTCTTTGGGTTGAGAGAGAGGAAAGGTCAAAGTTGGGATTTCTTCTTCCTCAGTTTGGGGAAGGATTTTGGAGGTGTAGTTTTGTTTTTTGAAGTTACGTTTTTGAAGTTGGTTAGTATTTTCACTGGTGAGCACCAGGAGATGCTAGGTTTATAAGTTAGACAGAGAAATTTTTTTTAAAAAATACAGAAGTAGGTAGCAGCCAACCACTTGTTAATTGCTGCTGAGATATCCAGTTGACATGGTCACAAGTTTGACTTGAATGGGTTCTTTGCTTTTTAGATTATTTTAGGAATTACAGGACTGTTTTTTTATGTTCTCTAACCTCAGAGTAATATGTATCTATGTATGGATATGTATGGATGTCTCTGCATCAGCACTGACTCCTGACAACTGCCTGGACTAATCCCTGCAATTTTCTTGGCAAGTTTTAAAGTTTTTGAAAATTGTCCTGCAGTTTCCTTGGCAAGTTTGCCCTTACCTTCTTCCCAATGAGATTAATTATGTTTATTCAATGGAAATAAAGAAATTTCTGTTGTGATGCAAATCATTCTTGTTCCCAAAAGAGGTGAACTGAAAGAAAGAAATACCAGAGTGGTAAATCAGACAAAAATCAGCCAGTAGCATCCTTTATATTCAATGATTTTTCATTGCATGGATTATGCCATTCATTAGTCTGGGATGTTGTTTGCAAATAACTGATTTGGAAGTATGTAGTGTTCAGATTAAAACTAATTTCAATTATCTGAGTTATTAGGCTGTAACAATAGCATTGACAGATAACATCTGAAGTTTTTATCATATCTGGGATTTGTCTCTTGAAGTTTTGTAAGAATGGAAAAGATGTTTAAGGAAATATGAATTCCAAAGCAACTTCATTTGAACTTCATGAAGAAAGAGAAAGAAAGAAAGAAAGAAAGAAAGAAAGAAAGAAAGAAAGAAAGAAAGAAAGAAAGAAAGAAAGAAAGAAAGAAAGAAAGAAAGAAAGAAAAAGGTGGGAGGGAGGGGGAGGGAAAGAGGAAGGGGAAGGGAAGAAAACTGAAAAAGAACACCATCAATTATACATTTTCCCATTTCTAACCACAAAATATCTTCATGCATAAAGAATCATGAATTTATGATTACCGACTCTATTGCGGGAGGGAGGGGGGATAGAAGAACTTTGTCTGTCTAAAGTATTTCTTCTTAGAAAATCTAAGACAAATCTCCCATTTAAAAGAAAAAATTAGCTGGGACTGGGGTAGGGCCATTGCAGGAGAGCCTTTCTTTTCAGCTAAACACATTGAACTCAACATTGCCAAGAGAAATTCAAAAGAAATTCTCATGCACCCTGAGAATAATATAGAAAACAGGAGGTTATTTCATAGGGGAAGAAAACTTGTAGAGAAACTGAAGCACAGAATTAAGTTTGCGCTTCCATAGCAAAGTGATCCACTGTTTCTAATGTTACGGATTTGAAAAAAGTGTGCAAATTTTGTGTCTTTTCTTCCTTAACGAATTGGGGAAACTGGGGATATTGGTGGTTTATAATTGATGGGTTCGGTCAGCTGACTTCAAATCTCTTAAAATCCCATGAGTTAGACAGAATGATTACCTTGTAAAAGTTTTCTCTTGAACACATCAAAGAACTGTCTTAACTTTCTATCCAAACTTTCCCCTCTCACTATTCCCCCTCAATCTTCTTCTGAGCTCATTCTGTATAAATTGCAGTTGCTGAATGCATTTATATACCTTAGAATAACAGAGTTGGAAGGGACCTTGGAGGTCTTCTAGTCCAACCCCCTGCTTAGGCAGGAAACCCTACACCACTTCGGACAAATGGTTATCCAACATCTTCTTAAAAACTTCCAGTGTTGGAGCATTCACAACTTCTGGAGGCAAGCTGTTCCACTGATTCATTGTTCTAACTGTCAGTTCTAAGTTGCTTCTCTCCTTGATTAGTTTCCACCCATTGCTTCTTGTCCTGCCTTCGGGTGCTTTGGAGAATAGTTTGACTCCCTCTTCTTTGTGGCGGCCCCTGAGATATTGGAACACTGCTATCATGTCTCCCCTAGTCCTTCTTTTCATTAAACTAGACATACCCAGTTCCTCCACCTTGCAAAGGTAGAGACGTTGTCAGACACCTAACAAACCCAGGTGCCTTCGTTGACATCTTTCTTTCTTTCTTTCTTTCTTTCTTTCTTTCTTTCTTTCTTTCTTTCCATTATTATAATATTCTATTTATGATTCTTGAAAAATGAAGTAGCAAGGAATGACTAGCATGTTTAATAAAGAGAGCTAATGAACAGATACAAAGGGATTATAATTAGCAGCAGAAGGACTGTTTTGTAACTAATATTCGAAGAAATTATATAAAACCTTGGGGAGTATTTAATGAGAACATTGCCTTTTCCCCAGATCAGTACCATTTTGACGAATTTCCTGTAAGAGGAGTAAACTTATGAAAGACTTTCTTTAAAAAAGAAAAAAGAAAGAAAGAAAGATAAAGTACATTAAACAAGTTATTTTCCCCAAGGGGGCTTTCATTTCTGTAATCTTTCAAACATTGTCTTTCTATTCTGATTAATGCAACACATCAAAACAATGACAAACCATCCGATGGGTTATTTCCCATGGAGAAAAGAATGTTTCCAAGAATGCTGTGCTGGACTAGATTTTTTTTCCCCCTCCAGTTATTTTATTTATAATAGAAGCAAACAGGTCAAATCTGCAAAGGATCACTTTCTCATCCTATAGATTCATTTCCTTTCAATTCACTGGAATATATCATTATTTAGATAATGTCCTTTGAACATTAAAAAAAATGTGTAGCGTTTGACAATGTAATGCTGATATAATCAACACTGGATTATCATATTTTTTAAAAGTCAAAACCAGTCTTGATTTATTGTTTTCATGCTCTCTTTCCCCCTGTCCATTTAGATTATGTTCATCGTCCAATTTCGGCACACTTTCGACTCAACTTTTAAAATAAAGAGATGAGCTCTTCTTGAGAAGATTTCTGCCAACCAGAGACCATATAAGCAGGGATGGGCTTCAAAAATTTTAGCAAGAGGTTCTCTGCCCAGTTGCTGGGTGGGCATGGCCATGGTTGGTGTGGCCTAATCGGCCTCCTGCACCACGGTGGGGGGGCATTTTTGCCCTCCCTGGGCTCCGGAGGCTTTCCTCGAGCCTCCAGGAGGGCGAAAACAGCCTCCCCAGGCTCCGGAGGCTCTCCCGAACTTCCAATAGGCCCGTTTTTCATCCTCCCCGAGCCTCCGCGCGCACCCTGCACTTACCTGCATCCAAAATGGGCCGCGTGGGGACTCCTGAGAGGGGTGGGGTGGGCGGGGCCAGCCAGGAGTGGGATTTGGGGGTTCTCTGAACTGCACAGAATCTTAGCTAGAGGTTCTCCCGAACCCCTGCGAACCCCCAGCAGCCCACCCCTGCATATAAGCAATGGGAAAGCATCTCAGCCTTGTGCACCTACTTAGAATAAGCTGTATAACAATCCTCATTGTGATAGAATCCTGACCAGCATGTAAGATGGTTAGTATCAGTGTAGAGTTAACGTTGATCATAAAGTCAAAGATTCTTAAAATAAGAATCCATTCCCCACTATCCTGTCAGACCTGAAGAAGCTTCTTGGATGAGAAATGAAACGACTTCAAAAGAAAAAACAAGAAAGTCAAGTTGCCTCCTGAAAAAGCACCTTTGGGACAACCATGACCTGGATGACTGAGAACTCTACAGACTTTTAGCTATGCAATTTGGGATAAACACTCTTTAAATGGTGTGGGAGTAGGAATGGAATTCCAGAGAAAAAAATGGCAGACTACAGGAACCAGGAGCACTACTCAGGTGACCCTGAGGGCACAGATTAAACCTCCAAGTGCTTCAATGACCCTCTAAAAGGATGCAGATTACCAGCTGTCTGCAAGGAATATAAATCCTTCCATTCCCCACTATCATGTCAGAGCTGAAGAAGCTTCTTGGATGAGAAGCAAAACATCTTCAAAAGAAAAAACAAGAAAGTCCAGTTGCCTCCTGAAAAAGCAGCTTTGGGACATTCTTAAAATAACCTTTCTTGGGGGTTTTCAAATGGGAGCAGTTTGTTCATTTGTTACAGATACTTTAGTGGATTCTGATATTAAGGAGATATGGACTCAGGTGATCTAAATATTGCTTCCAAATAATTACTTCTACAATTCAGGCAGGGAATGGAAAAATGAAATGTACTCTCAATCCGTTTATAATCAATTACAATCCAATAATTAAATAAACATAAATCATAATCTAAGGTAGTGAAATATTTTTGGGACTTCTTTTCACTTGTTTGAATGGCAAAAAGTGAAAAAAAATATTACATCCATTTTCTTAGTTTTCTTAAGAAAACACAGGAAGTTATCTCTCTGCAGCATATACAGGTAAACTGAATTCATGAGTTAAATTCATGTTAAATTATATCCTATTCTCCTTCAAATCATATTTGTAATTATATATTATTATTTGCAATTATGGCAACAAAGCAATATGTACATTATTAATCAAATGACAAGTGTTTCCAAACATTTATCTCACTGGATAATAATAAATAAAGTATTTGTTACCAGTTTTAGTTGGCCTTGTTTAAAAGTCTTCTTCATCCAACCGCATTCCAATCAGGGCACGAAGCTTTGATGTGTGACTTTATTAAAAACACAAACCAGAAAGATATTTGACTGCTGAAAGCTAAATGGGTTTATGATTTATTGTTGACATGACAATCTAGTCAGGAATTCAGAATCACGTTGACTAAACTCAGGTTGGATAGTGGGTGGGCCTCTTACAAAACAATCCCGACCGAAATAATTGTTTCACCATGACAAAGTGAAGAATTATTTCATAAATATTGAAGGCTGAAATGCCATCACAATATAACATACCTCAGAGCAAATGTGCATGTATTGAAGAACTGTTTGACAATAATAGATTCTATGAAGGATATTGATTGCTATGAGAGAGAGAGAGAGAGAGAGAGAGGAGAGGGAAGGAGGGAGGGAGGGAAAGAGGGAGGGAGGGAGGGAAGGAGGGAGGGAGAGAGAGAGAGAGAGAGAGAGAGAGAGAGAGAGAGAGAGAGAGAGAGAGAGAGAGAGAGAGAGAGAGAGAGAGAGAGAGAGAGAGAGCAATAATAAAATAACAAAAATAATAGGAACAGTAAAAGCTGCTTGGTTACTTGAAAGTTTGGTTTAAGTAAGGCAAATAGCAAGTTATAATTCTAAATTTAATTGATTGAGTACCATCAATTTTGACTCCTAGCAACCACATAGTTAGATTTTCTCCAAGATGATCTATCTCTAACCTGTTCTTTCAAGTCTCCCAACAGTACTTCCATCACCTCAGTCACCAACAGTAACTCTGTCCTGTAACTGAGGCCATCCCCCTTGTTGATGGTTATTCTCTTCTTTTCGTCTACCTTTCCCGCACTAGAACCTTTTTCAGAGAAGCGGGTGCTTATGCCAAATGTAGGATAATTTGAGAATGGTCATCTGTGATGCAAGTAAAAACTCTGGTTTTGTTTGTTCAATCTTTTATTGGTTTGTGTACTTGGCTGTCCAAAGTATTCCCCAACTCCAAAGTTCAAAAGTGTCAATATTCTTACTATCTTGCTTCTTCAGAATCCAAACTATTAGACACAGTTTAATCAAAAACATTCATCAAAAAGTTTAATCGGAAAGCTTCCATTAAAAAAAATAGATATTTACAAAGCATTCTGTCTCCGGAGATGGAATATTTTTGGAAGTTTGGCATGTTCTGTTCTTCCTCCATAACAAGCTAAACCAGCTGTTCCAGAAATGCTGAGGATCAAACTTCCAGACAGGAGGTAGTTCGTAGTACTCTAAATATCATTTATTTATTTATTTGTTTGTTTGTTTTGTCAAACATGTACGAGATAACAGGTATAAGTATAAACGTGGACATGAGCACAGGAAATGAGTACAAATAAATGGGGACAGTAGGACAGGGATGGTAGGCACGCTGGTGCACTTATCCACGCCCCCTTACAGACCTCTTAGGAATGGTGTGAGGTCCACGGTAGACAGTTTAAGATTGAAGCTATGGGGGGTTGAGGAAGTAACAACGGAGTCAGGTAGAGCATTCCAGGCATTGACCACTCTGTTGCTGAAGTCATATTTTCTGCAATCGAGTTTGGAGCGATTTACCTTGTGTTCGTATCTATTGTTTACCCATGTATTATTGCGGTTGAAGCTGAAGTAGTCATTGACATGTAGGACGTTGTATCAGATAATTTTATGTTGCAAATTAAGGTCAGACAGTAGGCGGCGTAGTTCAAGGTTGTCCAAGCCCAAAATTTCAAGCCTGGTGTCATAAGGTATTCTATTGTGAGCAGAGGAGTGGCGTACTCTTCTCGTGAAATACCTCTGGACCTTCTCAATTGTATTAATGTCCGATATACAGTGTGGATTCCAGGCAGATGAGCAGTATTCGAGGATTGGTCTGGCAAAGGTTTTGTATGCCCTAGTTTGCAGTACAGTGTTACCGGAGAAGAAGCTTCGCAAAATTAGGTTTTTTTCATGATCCATCATGATCCAGAACTGGAACATCTCAAGCCATTTTTTAAATACCCAATTTACTTCCAGAAGCATCACTCTGGCCTAGAAGAACCAGAACACCTTGGTACAGAATAATAGAACGTTCCATCGCCAGAGCGGGAACATTTTCATCTAAATTGATTAAAAGTAAATCCAATTATAATGAAAAGCAATGAAAGTAATCCAAACTGTTTATAAATGTGCTTCCCTAATTCTGTTCCTAATCAGTGTCAGTCTGAAAAAGATGGGATCTATAGCCAATGCAACTTTTTAAGCCATTTAGGGCTATGGGAAACTATTGTGCTATGATAGAAAATGTAACGGACGTATCCCTAATGAAGTTAAAAATGTAAGCACATCTATATTAATAAAATACCTTTAAAAATACCAGTGTTTCAGGCCTTGCCAAAATATTTTTCAATCATCAAATGCAACAACTGGAGAGCATTTTGACACCAGGATTGTTAAGGAATTGTGCAGAGTAACCTCTGGGCCCTGAAGGTTTGCACAGTGAACCGTAATGTTGCAGTAGATATGAGTAATGGTTCAGTCAATACACAGATACGTTAAAGTGTATAAAAGTAGTTTACTTAAAGAGATAGCACAGTCCAAATAACAGTCCGAATCATACACGTTCTATCAGTCAGTATTCAGAAGTACAGCAGTCTTCTTACCAGTCTTTCTTTGTCTTAACCATCAAACAAAGATTCTCTCCTATCACAGATAGTTAGCTACACACAGAGCTTAATTGCAGACACGAAGTCACTCAGCAATGAATCAGCAAAAGAGAGAGAGAGCTCTAACCATGTTCTCTAGCTCCCTCTTATGGCCGTTACTGCCAGTCAGAATGCACCAATGCATTTAAAGCAATATTACATATACATATAAACAGTGATTTGTGGCTTGTTTATATTAACCAACCCAACCGTTTGGACAGAGTCCTAACAAGGATATTGGTCAGAATTATAAGAGTGAATTTCTCTGAACTAGAGGGAATATGAGTATTCCCTTCTTCAGGAGTAAACTCTACTTAGATAAAAGAGAATATATGTGTCAAAGGCATTATTTCGAACAAACTCCAGTTGGGAAAACCAGTAAATTAATGAATAATCTGCTTTAACAAAAAATCTGGTGAACTTCCCCACAAACATTAATTGAAATTGACAATTTTCTTTGTGGTGAGCATTATCACACAGATAGATTGACTTCTTTTGTACCTAAGTGAATCAGAACATGGACTCAGACTCAAACCCAGGAGAATGGACTCTGTACACATCTGGACTCCTTCTATTTCCATAGAACACACAAGATGAATTTGTAGCTAAACAGGCATGAAGCGAAAGCCCCCAACTGATTATCTATTTCTATGACTTTTTTCTTTGTTTCCCATACATTACGAATAGTGGTATGGGCCTGCTTATTTTTTTCTTCTCTTTGCAGGCTGTGGTCCCATGCGGTGGTAGCAGTTGTCTATCATCCTCATAATTTTGCTTTTTAAAAGACAGCTCAGCTTGAACAATTCCGTACACCAGATGCAAAGTCTCACTTTTATCTCACCAAGGTATATTAAACTTATTGAGTCTCAGACTAGATATGCCTTAGGGCTTCCTCAACTTTTATTCAATACTGCTGAAGGTTCATCTCATTACAATTGTGGGCAGCTTCCCTGTAGTTAAAAGGTTGCATATTTTTCATTCATTTATGTCACCGCTGAAGGGCATAAAGAACAACACAGTGATACATTGACCTCACCAGTGAGTATGGAGGCAAATGGAAGGTTTGGGATTTATTTAAACAAAGTACCTTAAGACAATTTCGTGTCAGTCCCCTCTTCTAATTCAACTACAGTATGTCATCCTTAAATCATGGATATTGTATTGCTGGGCTCATTGTGAGAGCCATAAGACCCAGTCCTCCCATAATTTTGTCAAGATGGAAGGAGCAAACGTGCATGCATCACCCAAGCCTAATTGGGATAGCAATAGCAATAGCAATAGCACTTATATACCGCTTCATAGTGCTTTACAGCCCTCTCTAAGCGGTTTACAGAGTTAGCATATTGCCCCCAACAATCTGGGTCCTCATTTTACCCACCTCGGAAGGATGGAAGGCTGAGTCAACCTTGAGCCGGTGAGATTTGAACCGCCGAACTGCAGCCAGCAGTCAGCTGAAGTAGCCTGCAGTGCTGCAATCTAACCACTGCGCCACCTCAGCTCCTTGGGGATGGGGATGGGGATGGGGATGGGATCCATTATATAATATGCCCATCAGCCTTTCAGAATTTAATGATTTTTCATGAGACCTTGATTGCAAACAGACACCTTGATCTGCAGTTAAATAAGTATGTGGATCTGAAGTTGAGCTGTATGTATAAGTTGATGATTCTGCTCAGCAGTTTTTCCATCTGAGCTTCTAGATCTGATTAAGGAGCTGGGGCTGGATTCCTCCAAGTTGTTAGGCCTGGGCAGATTTCAATTCTGAGTGTAGTATCTGAATTAGCTCAGGAATTCATGATCTCAGTGACAAACAAGAGACTTGTCCAACTTGATAACTGGCCCAGTGCATACAGTTGCTGAATCTAGTCCTTCCTTTGAAACGGTTGGCTTGTAATCTGAAGATGGTAAGCTTTGTTATGTTAGATCATTTCCTGGTCAATATATTTACTCATGAGCGCTATCAGCTTCTACAAGAGTAGGAGGAGAAATTAAAATTGTCTGCCCCAGATAAGGACCTAATTAATTTTTGAGCAGGTACTTGGGAATTTGCTCGACAAGAGTTTGGTCTACTATAAATCTTCTCAATCTCTAGAACTCAAAGATGATGGACAATACAAATAAAAGTGAATTCTAGAAACTAAAGTTACTGTTTGCTCAAAAATCATCTGCCTTCTTGTTGATCTCTATGATGAATCTGGTTGGATTTATATTTTGCCCAATCAGTAGGTGGGGTTCCTTGCCATTGGCAAGCTTCAGCAAATGCATACATTTTTTTTTACTCATGCATTAATCATTGCAAGATTAGACTACCAGAAGGTGATCTACTTTCGGTTCCTTTTGAAGACCATCTGAAACCTTCAGTTGGTGCAGATGGTGGCCTGACAGTGCTTCAGCAGTGTGACATCTACAGTGCATTGCAGGTGCTGAATTGATTGTCAATGTGTTTCTGAGCATGAGCATTCAAAGTGTTGGTTTTGATGATGAAGTACTGTAAAGTTTGGGACCGTGTGATCTATCAGATTGTCTTCTCATAACAGAATCTGCCTAGTTTGTGCAATCAGCTCGGGGGGGTGTGAATAATTCACATTTCCTCTCTCTATAGGCATCCTTTTTTATAAGTAGTTGTGTCTCTCTGGAAGAGCTTACTTCCCGTCCCCTGCCCCCACTGGCCAAAACTTAAATGCCCCTCACACTTTTAAAATTAAGCATTTGTGACTAAACTTTGCTTCAATTCCTTTCAGCTGTACTTTTTATTTTATTTTTTATTTATTGCTATTTTGATTTTAACTGAGCCTCCTAGAATCTGTTGAATTGGGGCAGAATATAAATTATGGAATAAATAAAACTGGAGCGAAAAACTAGATTTCTTTCCTTCTCCTGGAGAAATCATCCATCCAAATTTGGTGGAAAATTTCCAAAGATCAATTATTCTTCACTCTAATTTGAACCTACTGTTTAATCTTAGCAATAAGGCATAGAAGATATATAAGAGTATTTGGGTTTTCCCTTTTGCTTGAATGGAAAAGGCTATTTGATCCCAAAAGAGATATTGTAAAAAAGATAATGTATGATCATTGTCAAAGAAAGAGTTGGGAGAAATTCAGTATGAGTATGTTATTTATTTATTAAATGTATATGCATCAGGGGTGGGTTCCAGATTTTCCTACTGCCGGTTCGCTCAGGGACGCGCCGCGCAGGCAGGTTGCGGGTGCACGCGTGCATGCGCAGTACAAAAAAAGCTTCTGCGCATGTGCAGAAGCAAAAAACAAGATGGCTCGGGGGCGTGGCAGGCCTGAGTTGCTGCCGGTTCCAGCAACCCAGGCTGCCAAGTTACTACTGATTCTATAGAACCAGTCCGAACCAGTAGGAACCTACCTCTGATATGCATCTACAGTATATCACTCTGCAAAGTGATTCTGGGTGGCTTAATTAACCATTTTGCCTACTGTTTTGTCCTCTAAATTACTTATTGTGCTGAGATCCATAAAGGCATATCAGTCTGAGCTTATGTCTGTTCCATATTCTCAATATTGCATACAATGATTCTCAAGATTTGCATTAATGTTAACTTTATCATATGATATAAAATTGTGACATCCATATCAGGATATCACAATAGCATTCATTGACCACTTTGATCCTGGACAAGAAATGGCTTGAGCCAGCTGAAGGTGATCGTTCTATAGCTTGAAGAATTCTTGCAGCTAAAGATTATATGATAAAAATCCATTTTGCACAATATTATTTTTGAGCCCTTGATTTTAAAATGTTATTCTTATTATCAGAGCATTTCTAAAAAAGATATTTATGGTTCAATCTGATGTGGTAAGGAATCGATATTACCCTGGGGTACACATTCAAGTTCATATAAAAACATGGGTTATTCTTTGAATAAATGGTGATGATTGCTTATGTCCCTTATTTCATTTCCAGCTGTGTTTTACTGATTTCTTAAATTCCATTGAAATGAGGAATTGGAAATATGTGATCAAAGTAGGGAAAACTTATCTGAATGACACTTGCCTCCATTTCTAATAGCAGATCTAACACAAGGCAGATGCTCACATTTCAGTTAGAAGGAAATTTAATATAATAAAATTGTAGTATTAGTTAACCTTTTAAAGGCAAGATTAAGCAATCATTTGCAAGAAAAAAGGAATATAATTACCAATAAAGCGGAATATTTATAGCTCAGGGTTGAAATGAGGGGTAGCACTGATGATGTTATCTAGTTTGGGTAATGAAACGTCTGCAAGAAAACAACCAAGTTCAGAGAGCACCAAGGACCCTTCAGAAATATAATTTTCTATATTTAATCCAGAATTATAGATAAATAGCAACATTTACTACCATGGATAGTACAGGAGATCAGATAAAGTTGTCTTGAATATATAGATATCAGTGATTCAGTGATAACGGAGAACAATAGCTAGTTGATGACTACCAAAAATACAGTGAGGGACAACTTTTGATCATTCTTCCCATTCTATTCCATCCGTGCATACAGGCAGGATGGAAATTTAAACAATCACAACCACACAAAATGTTGTGCTTCGTATCTTTATTTTGCAGTTTTTAAAATGTGTGCATTTACATAAATGTTCAAAGCTTTTTACTGTAATTACAAAATCACAATATGCATAATCTCCAAAGAGAAACAAAAGATTTGCTTAATACATTTTTGTGAATATGATGAATCCATAAAAATAACCTTGCTATTTTTCCCCCCTGACTTTTCTGTACTAAGCCAAAAGCTTGTATTCTTCACTGAAGTGTGTAAATATACAGTGGGGAATAAGTTAGATTTTGGAAGTGATAATGTTGATCTCCCAAAGGAAAGTATTCAGCTAGAATTAAACCAGCGAAGTAGAATTCTGCACAGACCATGAATATCAAACTTGTCTTACATTTCTGATTTTCAGTTTTTATTCAGTTTGGATAATTAATTCTCCAAAGTCCCCTACCAGAAAACAGTAGTTTATGTGTGTCCAAAGGTAATAGTCTAAACTTAGAAATATCTTCTGTTTCTAGATACAGAATAGTCTAAACTTAGAAATATCTTCTGTTTATGTTTAGAACTGAGTAACAAGATTGTTGTTACAAATCATATCTTGTGTCATTTGGCTGCTGCTATTTACCCTAACTTTAGCATCAGTGTTATTTTGATTACAGAAAGAGCCAAATCCTGTTCTAGATCTGACTGTGTTAATCAAAAGCAAATGAATGTGAAATCTTGAAAATTGTGTTTAGAATTTATATTGCCAGATACATCAAGCCCCTAGCAGTATGCTATTGGAATACATATACTGTAGACATTTTAGTTGTTGACAAACAAAAGCATCCACTATTATGGGGATTGGTATTATCATTATTAGTAATAATGTAGGTGTCTTATTTGTATAGAAGTCCTCAATGTTCTTGAACTCATATTTAAACACATTAACTTTTAAAATATTTTTAGTACCGATGTACTTAATTTACTACATGGCAAACTATGGTATGAAATTGAACATGCTCCTCAAGATGATAATTCAAAAACGTCCCTGCTGAAAATAACAATTGCATGTTTGTGAGGAACAATTTGAGCTCAATATTCTTTACGAAATGCCACTGCCAGCTTTTTCCATGC
The DNA here is from genome assembly GCA_003457575.1 of Thermophis baileyi. Taxonomy (NCBI): domain Eukaryota; kingdom Metazoa; phylum Chordata; class Lepidosauria; order Squamata; family Dipsadidae; genus Thermophis; species Thermophis baileyi. The sequence goes on from QLTV01000373.1 coordinate 2,303,005, forward strand.
CAGCAAGCTATTCAACTGCATCATGTAGTCCCTCATGTGGGCCAAACACATTATCATTAGCTTCATGGTGACAAATATAATTTATCTCAGAGTTTAGAAAAGCATGGCAAGTTTGTTAGAAAAGATGCCAATTATAGATCTGGCAGCAACAGTGGAATTATAAAAGGGGGAAAAATGAATTAACAGTACAAAACATTCTCACAGGCCCAGAGAGGAATTTTAAAGCACTACTGTTATCAGGAAAAGAAGATTTTTATATTTTATCTGTGGTCTTATATACTTGACACTGCCAGCAGACTATATCTCTTTGGATTCTGCAGAATTTGGTCAACATAACTGATTGTAAGATTGCAAGTGGAATCTAGAATATAAGAATACAGACAAACTTAACAAAATGTGAGAGGTAACCATCCATATTTCTGGGCTTCCTGGCAGTTTCTTTCTATTTCATTAGTTGTGATGGTGACAGAAGTGCAATTATTATTAGTTTGGTTTGTTGCACAGATGTTTAGACTGGACTAGGCAATTTTATCCACCTATCAAGTCCTTCTGAAGAACCTGGGATATTATATTTATTTAATTAATTAATATAAATTATTTAAATAATCAAAATATTCAGTTTCTTGAAAAAGAAGTTGCTTTTGAATTCTGTTTTGAAGGGAAAAAGCATTTCACTGACATCTTTAGACAAAGTAAAGTGATCTTGCACTGCTTAGTTCTGAGCGGTCAATTTGAACGTTGTTCAAATGAAGTTTTCTCTAGAAATTAGTAGCATGTATTAAATTTAAAAAGGTAAATGTTTCCCTTGTCCAGTTGTGTCTGATTCTAGGGAGCAGTGCTCAATTCCGTTTCCTAGGCGAGAGAACTAGTGTTTGTCCAAAAATGCTTCCATGGTCAGGTGGCTAGCATGACTATACCCTGAGGTGCATGGAAGGCTGTTCTTTTCCCACCTTTTATCTACTTGCATTTGGATGTTTTCGAACTGCTAGGTTGGCAGGAGCTGAGGCAAGAACGGGAGCTTACCCCATCACAGAGTATTGGGTCTAGAACTGCCAATCTTCTGGTCAATAAGCTCAGCGTCTTAACCGCTAGGCCACCACACCCCTCTATTGTGTTTAGTCCCTTAAATATTTTGCATTTATTACAGAGAAATTGAAAACTTACTATGTTTATATTAGCCATATTGTGCTTTACTTATGATTTACCACAAAATAGTTAAATAGCAGGTGAGTGGGTGAAAGGATGGAGGGATGAAGGAAGAGATGGAGGGATGGAGGAAGAGATGGAGGGATGGAGGGATGATATATGATAGATAGACAGACAGACAGACAGATGATACACAGACAGACAACAGATGATCTTCCGGTTTCCGGTGCACGCATGCACACCGGCCACCTGGTCTTCCGGTTTCTGGCACGCATGTGCGTGTGAAGACCAGCTGGCCTGTGCGCCTGCACGCACCAGAAACCGGAATCTTCCCAGCACGTACATGCGCACTGGGCGGGTGCTCTTCCGGTTTCCGGCGCTCCCGCAGGCGTGAAGACCAGCTGACCGGCACGCTGGAACCCAGAAGAGTAACGGGCGATGGCTCGCGTGCCCAGAGAGATGGTTCTGCGTGCCACTTCCAGCACGCGTGCCATAGGTTTGCCATCACGGGCTTAGGGCAAAAGAGAGTTGACAGGTTAGAGAAAAATCTCTAATCTTTTGCAGATAGTTTATCTTTTACTCACGGATATAATTAATTTCTTTCCTGAGGCATATCCATGTTTACTGACAGTGATGGCTCTTTATATGTAAATAGAGTTGAAATGTTTATTTTTCATGTTCAAACCAAAGAAGATTCAGTGCACCCTATCAAGTCTAGTCAAGAACCAGCTTGCCTTGCTTAACCTAAGCCAAAATTTGGTTGTTTGCCCTGATTGGTCTATTTTTCTGACCTGATAGTTTCAGATAGCTATAGAGGTGGAAATACATCTTTTCAGCAGTTTGAGGCATAGTTATATTCAAAATCTGAACCTGTGTATAGGTATGTGTGACACATTTGCTGCTTCCAAACATTGGGGTGAAAGCAGATGCTTTGAAAATATAGTTCTTGCACCAGTGAAATCTTAATTATTAAGAGTATTTTTTTAAAGAACCTCATTGCTGAGATTTATTTTTCTACTGCTGCTGTGATTGTTTTCTATTTTCCTTAGACTTTTTTCACCCTCCATCCTAAAGGGAACACAACCCATCCACAATCACTTAATCTGCCTGCTGATAATGCCCTTCTACATAACCAGTTAGGTTTTGTTAAAAGTGCTTTTATGCATATTGGTTTCTACTAAGTGGAGATTTGGGAGGGAAGAGAAATGAAGCTGTAGATGTGATGATGTCATCACACCAATGACCCAAGTACATATTTTCCATCAAGTGCAAGCTGATGTCATCACACACAATATATTTTGATCTCATCATGGCTTCTCCTGAAAGTGTATTTAATGGCAAATGAAACTGATGTAAAATGAAAACATTTCACAAACTTCAGTGATACTGATGATATAGGTCCGTGGTGGCGAACCTATGGCATGTGTGCCAGAGGTGGCATGCAGAGCCCTCTCTGTGGGCATGCGAGCCGTCGCCCCAGCTCAGCTCTGCCATGCATACGCGCGCGCCTCCCACCGGGTAGCTGGTCTTCAGGTCTCTGCCCCTGCATGCGCAGGGGTGGGGTGCATGCAGGGGGCCGCACGCGCATGCGTGGGGCATATGTGGGGGATGCACATGCATGTGTGGGATACACATGCGTGGGGGCCACGCACGCACGCATGAATGTGCGTGGTGCACGCACGAGGGTCGCGTGCGCCTTGCAGTTTGGGGGTGCGCTTGCTTGCTTTTGGCACTCAGTCCGGAAAAGGTTAGTCATCACTGATATAGGTAGTGTGGTGGTCTAGTGGTCAGGATACGAGGTGGCGCAGTGGTTAGAGTGCAGTACTGCAGGCTACTTCAGCTGACTGTTCAGCAGTTCAGCGGTTCAAATCTCACCGGCTCAAGGTTGACTCAGCCTTCCATCCTTCCGAGGTGGGTAAAATGAGGACCTGGATTGTTGGGGGCAATATGCTGACTCTGTGAACCGCTTAGAGAGTGCTGTAAAGCACTGTAAAGCGGTATATAAGTCTAAGTGCTATTGCTATTGCTACTCTCCTCCTCCCACTCAAAAGGTTGAGAGTTCAATCCTAGGGAGCGGCAGATGTTTCTCTCAGGGCACAAAGAGAAAGTGTCTGCTGAGAACTCCATGTGATGTCAGGAAGAGCCCTGACTCTACCCCCAATTAAGGGATTACATCAGTGGTTCCCAACATGGGACCCATGCCCCACAGGGGGGCAATTTGATTTTTAATGGGGGCAATTGGAACCTTGTTTAAACCAAGTTAATGGCCTTTTAGGCTTCCTCCGCATTGGGGGTAGAGTCAGGGCTCTTCCTGACATCACATGGAGTTCTCAGCAGACACTTTCTCTTTGTGCCCTGAGAGAAACGTCTGCCGCTCCCTAGGATTGAACTCTCAACCTTTTGAGTGGGAGGAGGAGAGTATCCTCACTCTTTGAATAGTAAGAATTATATGTCACAGGGGGGCAGGGGTGAAATGCTCCTGGTTCGGGCGTGCCTGCCGGTCGTCAGAGAGCCAGTAGCGACGGCAGCGCTAGGCTTCGCCCACCCGCCCGGACGCTGCCATTTGGGTTCTTTTACCCTCTGCGCATGCGCAGAATGCTTTGTGCATGCGCAGAGGGTAAAAGAACCCAAATGGCAGCGTCCAGGCGGGTGGGCGAAGCCTAGAGCTGCCGTCGCTACTGGCTCTCTGACGACCGGCAGGCATGCCCAAACCGGGAGCATTTCACCTCTGCAGGGGGGGCATCAGGATTTTAGAGATGCTTAGGTGGGGCATGGCCAAAAAAAGGTTGGGAACCACTGGATTACCTGGTCATAAAAAGGGAGAGGGTTTATTTAGTGATACTGATTATCTTAACCAAATGGGAACAATAACTTTTGATAAAGATTTGATAATCTGAGCTTTTTTAAAAAAAATATAAATGTTCCAAAAAGCTAGGCCAGTGGCCCCCAAACCGTTTGGGCACCAGGGACCGGTTCCGTTGAGATAGGTTTTTCCACGGACCGCAGGGGCCGTGGTTTCGTGTGCTGCCTGCATCCTGTTGATGGGGCTTCACTTGTTTGTGCAGCCCAGTTTCTGGTATGCCGTGGACTGGTGCCAGTCCACAGAGCGGGGGTTGGAGACCCCTGAGCTAGACTACCTACATTAGCCTTTTTCAGAATGGTATTTTACAAATATATTGGATCTACAATTCCTAGACCTTTGAGCCAGCCATGAGCAGTTTGCTGAGAGTATTCATTTATTTATTTTTTAAAAAAGGAAAATATTTATTCACAATATTTCTATAATGGTGACTTCATATACATTCCCGGCATTTTAGAACACATGTACAATCATGAAATCAGTTAAAATCATGCCTTAAAAATAAAAGAACAATATAATAAACAATCTCCCTAGCTATTGGAACACATCCACATTATAAACTGTATTTAAGATTATAAATTAAAATCTTTGTCAAACAGTTCAGTTTTACTGTTTTCTTGAAAATCATTTGGGAGAATAGAAAAGGAAGGATCGAAAGAAATAGCAAAGAAATTCCCTGCCTGCGTCTCCTTCTCCTTCCCTTATAAAAACCCTGCCCTTTCCTTTTTTGGCATAAAAGTGGTTTTTAAAAAGGGTCTTGCTAAAGAGGAAATGTGATTATCATAGAAGAAAGAGGAAAAAGAAAATGCAGAGTTTTTCTCTAGTGGCCCCACCATTTAATGTATATATATACATTATATATATATATATGATAAGGCAGCTTCAATTCAACAAGGCTCTAGGCCAGTGGTTCCCAACCTTTTTTTTGGCCATGCCCCACCTAAGCATCTCTAAAATCCTGATGCCCCCCCTACCCCCCCACCCCCGTGACATATAATTCTTACTATTCAAAAAGTGAACTCCTACTCACGCGGAAGAAGCCTAAAATAGCAATAGCAATAGCACTTAGACTTATATACCGCTTTACAGTGCTTTACAGCCCTCTCTAAGCGGTTCACAGCATATTGCCCCCAACAATCTGGGTCCTCATTTTACCCACCTCGGAAGGATGGAAGGCTGAGTCAACCTTGAGCCGGTGAGATTTGAACTGCCGAACTGCAGCTAGCAGTCAGCTGAAGTAGCCTGCAGTGCTGCACTCTAACCACTGCGCCACCTCGGCTCTTAACTTGGCCATTAACTTGGTTTAAACAAGGTTCCAATTTCCACCATTAAAAATCAAATTGCCCCCCTGTGGGGTGTGGGCCCCACGTTGGGAACCACTGCTCTAGGCAGAAATCTCCATGATGTTCAGATTCCAGGAATGGTATGCTGTTTTTAAGTATGTCCAATTTAATTTATTGCTTTATACTAAGGTAAAGGTAAAGCTTTCCCTGTCAATCATGTCCAACACTCGAGCATGGTGCTAATCTCTGAGCCAGTGTTGTCTGAAGACAATTTCCATGGTCATGTGGCCAGCATGGCTATATGCCAAAGGTGCATGAAATGCTGTTACCTGCCCACCGAAGTGGTACCTATCAATCTACTTGCATCTGTATAGTTTTTAGCTGCTAGGTGAGCAGGAGTTAGGGCAAGTAACGGGAGTTCACCCTGTTGCACGGAGCTCGGGTCTCAAACCCGGGCTGTTTATTTATTTATTTATTTATTTGTTTATTTGTAAAATTTGTATGCCGCCCAATTCCCGAAGGACTCTGGGTGGCTCACGACATATGAATAAAAAAAGACAACAATAAAAAACATGGTAAACACAATTTAAAAAATATATCAGTATACAAATAAAACATTTACACATACATACATGGGCCAATCAATCGGTTATTGGCCCCAGGCCTGCCGGAAAAGCCAGGTCTTAACGGCTTTACGGAAAGCCAGAAAGGTGGGGGTCGTATGGATCTTGGGGGGAAGTTGGTTCCATAGAGTCGGTGCGGCTACAGAGAAGGCCTTCCCCCATGGGCCCACCAGCCGACACTGTCTGGCTGAAGGGACCTGAAGAAGGCCGACCCCGTGCGACCTCACTGGTCGTTGGGAAGAGTGTGGGAGAAGGCGGACACGCAGATAAACTGGTACTGAGCCATGTAGGGCTTTAAAGGTAACAGCCAACACCTTAAATTGTGAGCGGAGCGCAATCGGCAGCCAGTGCAGCTCGCGAAGGATGGAACACGACTGCTCGCGCA
>QLTV01000373.1:2309631-2320476 GCA_003457575.1 Thermophis baileyi
GATTCCAGGAGGCCACCCAAATTGCGAGCCCGTTCTGACGGGATTAATTTTTCTCCCCCCAGAACGACGGAAGGACGATCAATCTGGTCCTTCGGAGGTAATATCCACATCCACTCGGTCTTATCTGGGTTTAGCTTGAGTCTGTTAGCTCCCATCCAGACCCTTACATCGTCCAGGCACCGGTCTATTACGTCCACTGCTTCACTGAATTGACAAGGGGTGGACAAATACAGCTGAGTGTCGTCAGCGTATTGTTGGAACCTCACCCCATGCCGTCGGATGATCTTACCCAGTGGTTTCATGTAGATGTTAAATAAAAGGGGAGAGAGGACCAAACCCTGAGGCACCCCACACTCGAGAGGCCTAGGGGTCGACCTCTGTCCCCCTGCCAACTCCGACTGTGAACGATCAGAGAGGTAGGAGGAGAACCACTGCAAAACGGTGCCACCCACTGTTAACTCTCCAGCTGACAAGCTCAGCATCTTTAACCGCTGAGCTATAGGGCCCCTATGGTATGTTATGGTATTTAGGACCTTTTAGGTGGTTGCATGCAGATTATGAATCTAGGTGATTTATAAAGAGCAAAAATAAAATAAAACCTGTCCTGTTTTCTGGTAAAGTAATATCATAGCTGCTCGTAGAGAATTCAACCATACACTGCAAGTAAAAGTATTTGTTTGAAATGGTCCTGAATCTATTTAGTTTCATTGACTTCTTTCGAAAATTCTGAGAATAGGAGGAAAAATTATAATCCTTCCGTTTTATAGGGGCTTTGTATGAGTTTTTATTCTTCTATCGGGTCTCCCTGTACCCTGATTTGTTCTAAGCTGAAGAACCCAATTTCTGCTGTCTTTGAAATTAATGCTGTGTTTTTAAATTGGAAGCTAAGTTAGGAGCTTGGCAATCAATTCATTCTCAACAATAATGGAAAAGAGCTTTTAATCAGAATTGCAATGCTATACATTTTCAAGGCCTTACAGATGACTATGTTTTAATATGGAAAGTATATTTTATCAACTAAATGTGCTTCTAGTCTACCCCAGCAGCTGTCCTGTGATGGATTATTTCCTCTGCTTGTTTAAATTAGTTTGTATATGTATTAATAAATGTAGAGCAGAAATCCTCTCACAAGATTGTGTAGGCATTACATTTACCTTTGTTCTTTCCTGCCTCCTTTTTCTTATCATTGCCAATGTTATTCCTGTGCCATAGAACTAAATGTTTTGAGTTTGTCTGCATCAGTGTATGAGACACTTCATTTATATTTATTTATTTATTGTTTACTACTGAATGTATACCTTGCCTTTCTGGTCATTCCAACATTGAAAGCTGCTTACGAGCTTTGATACTGTTTGGTAACCATAAGTTTGGCAAGAAATGTGTACAGCCATGTGGGAGAGGTTTATTTTTCCTTCACCAATCAGTCTTCCATCATACAAACCAGATCAGCACATTCATTCTGGGCTAGATCTAAATAGTAGGTAATTCTTTCTTGGATAGCCAAGAAAACAAACAAATGGATCATTGGACAAATCAATTCTGAGTTCTCACTTAAGGCACAAATGACCAGTCTTAAATACTTCAAATACATCATGGATGTACAACTCTCTGGAGAAAGGTCTAAGGAGGCTTTCTCCTTTCTAGGCATGGTGGAAGGAAGAGAAGAAGGGGACAACTGGCAGGAAGGTAGATGGACTGAATTACAGAGGTGATCAGGGTAATGTTGGAAGATATGAAAAACCAGATTGGGAACACATCATTATGGGAAAGAAAACTCTTTGTGGTCACAAAGAATTAACACCAACTTGATAGCACATAATGAAATCATAATCAGTCATTTATTCAAAGCCTCCTTTTTGGCTGGAATATGTGTCCAGTGTTTTCCTAATTATACTGTGTATTTGCACCCAGTGAAATAAAATATTTCATTTAGTGCCCTGAACTTTCTAAATATTTTATTTTTATGATAGGTTGCACAATTTTAGTAAAACACAACATCTTAACCTATCTTCAAAAGAGCAGGATGCCAGGCAGCTAAACATCAGAAATTAACAGATATTTTTAGGCACTCTAAAAGATAATAATGGTCTACAAATTTGAAAGCCGCAGTGTATTTCCCAATCATAAGCAAGGAAACATTCATTTTTCTTTAAAGTTATTCTGAAGCATAGATGACAGCATCCATTCATACCCTTCTCCTTGGCCCAGCATTTTGCTATAAATTCTATGCAGCAAAATTGCCAAGGGGGAAAGCTATTCCTTTTTAAATAATCCAATAAAATCACAGTATTTTCTCATTTGGATCACTTGCAACAGAAACAGATATAATCATTAAAGAAAAGAAGGCTGACATTTAAGCTTTGAACCATAAGGCGCTATATATTGGTTTATTACTGTAATAATATTTCAATGTATAAACTGTCACCCGTGATAAAACTGTTAAGTTCAGTGCAACTCCAGTTGGTTTATTGTAAAACTGGGCCATATTTTTCCTTTGGAAACAGTTACAGACATTTATAGATTCGGCTTAACTTTCCCTTTGAATCTGTGATGGATAATAAAGGTTTGGGAAGATACCAAAATTGTGTTTATTTATACAATCTAGCAGTTATTCACATGAGTGTCATTCCTTTCAGCCTATAAAAATGGTGATTCATTTTGTATTTCCTAATTTTATCTCTCTCTCTCTCTCTCTCTTTATATCTATCTATCTATCTATCTATCTATCTATCTATCTATCTTCTATCAAACTAACTATCTATCATCCATCTATCTATTCAATTTCTATAGCTGCTCAACTCAACCAAGTGACTCTGGGCAGTTTACATAGTTTACATAATTTACACTGGTCAAGCATGTCAAGGAGGGATTTCAAAGGTTGGCATGAAGCTGCCTAAACATTCCTGAATTGAAATTATTTACTGTGTCATAAGCACAAATGAATATGGCACACTTACTTTAGAAAGAAGCTGTGTCCTTGTGACTGCATTTTTATTCTTGAAACATAAGGCTTTCTGCAGTAGCAATAAATACTTTAACAACTATTTTGAGGCAATAACCACAAATTCTTCCTAATTTCCTCCTGAGAGAAGGCAGATTAGTTCCCCTCTGTAAGCTTGTCTGACACAAAGAACTCAGTTCCTTAATTTCTCTTCGATGAATGGCTTGTGTCTCTATCAAAGTATTTTTATAGGTGCAAAAGCTCAGTGCAACAATCACATATCCCAAATTGTTTGGTTACAATGTCCCCCACCTTTTGTCCTCCTGTTCACCATTCCAGCCAGCCAGTTTATTGTTTTCCAAAATACTTTAGTTACAGCAAAGAGACTCCTGGGACTGATTTTCTTTTATATTAGGACGTTGAGATTCATTATCTACAATCATTCAAGTGCAAAATAGTAGTTTTGGAAGAGAGAACAGCTTAAAATTAAGCAGCAGGAATGTGGCTTGATTACCTACATTTTCTTCTGGAATCCGAACTGAGGTCATAGCTCTTTTGCAAACACAACCAACAAACAATAAAAGATTGTTTCATCTACAGTGTTACATTTCTCCTACAGAGAGAATTGATTTCAACATTTATTTCAGTGGAGAAGAGAAAATCTTATAGGTAGTGAAATATTTCCGCATTAATTTAGCTTAGGTGGTATGGGTGAATGTCCCATCTTTTATTGTACTAAAATCTCTCCAGTGATCTGCAGCCTCCCTGCTTCCCAGATTTTCATTACTTTCAAGACCAGGGTTAATAATGCCATTCTCCCATTAAACCTTTTCAGGGTGTTGGAAAAAAGAACAGAAACCACTATCAGTAGCATCCACTACTACAGCTAACACCACCATTCAAATATATGAAAGCATTTCCAGGAAATGGAGAGTAAGATAGAAAAACGGAAGTCTGTTTATTAGAGAAACATTGAGACACTAGAAGACTATCTCTGGCACAGCTTTAATTTCACCTGCACCCCTTCCAACACAATTATCTTGTTACATACACAACCCCTGCAAAATGTACATGGTATTCAGTAGCTATTGAGGATGCTCAAGCCTCAGAGGACAATTTTGGGAAGAGAGTTCCTCCAGTAAATTACTTTAAACCAAACTAGGGTTACTTTAAGAATTCTGATATCTCTCATTTCACAGCAGAAGAACTTGATTAGCACTACTGAGTTTAGAGAGTGGTCATAAAGTGGCGTCATAAAGTGAAATACTTTATGACTGGACTGGACTGAGTTGTGGATTGTTCCAGCCAGATCAAACAAGAGCCCAAATACAGGAATGATCTGGATAGTTTGTCCTTAAAATTCATGAAGAAAATCTTTCTATGTGGAAAAGGGTGGAAAATGACTTGATGGCACTTAATCAATACAATCCTTAAATAAAAACATTCTCCACAGTTAGTTGAACATTTTTATGCCATTCCAATCACAACATCATTTGTGAATTATATATCCTATCCACATGTATTAAGTTTGAGGTTCATAGCCAAATATATGAAGAAAAGATCTCTGTTACCTTCTGAAAATGAGGTGGTGGTGGTGATGATAGATTATCTTGATGGCCAATAAAGAAAGTCTAGTTCAATGAATCACCTCAATAGTTTATAGAACAATTATCAAGCAGAATGGATCAATGTATCATCTGGGAAAACAGCCAACTGTTTATCCCAAAGGTGCTTTTTCAAGGGGCAACCGGACTTTCTGGTTTTTCAGCTCTGACTGGATGGTGGGGAATGGAAGGATATATACTCTTTGCAGACAACTGGTCATATACAAGGAATATATATCCTTCCATTCCCCACCATCCAGTCAGAGCTGAAAAAGCTTCTTGGATGAGAAGTGAAATGTCTTCAAAGAAAAACCAGAAGCACCTTTGGAACAACCATGACCTGGATGACTGAGAATCTCCACAGACAGCCAACTGTTTACAGAATGACTAAAAAGAAAAACCATCTCATTTCAAATAGTTTTGACGCCATTGTAGAAATTTGTCATAAAGGATCAACTTGGGAGGTTATCATCAAATAAACAAAAGAAAAGCAAGAATGTCGCAAATATATTTATTCGTTCTGATTACAAATGCCTTGAAATAGAACTCACTTGAACGCACTTCCTGATCTTCTATGATCGTAAAAATAATCTTCTATAATACGGAAAAAAATAGTCAGAGAACTATTTAATGATAACACTTGTAATATAATTCATAGTTTTTGGATATTTTTAATCTTTCCCCAAGCATCTCCTTAACATGTGCTTATTTCTTAAGTGATAAACAAAGTGGTTTTGAAGCTTTTTTTAAGGTGAAAGAAAAACTCAGATAACTTTCAGTGGGGTGTATAACAGCTTTTCATGGTCAATGTTTGTGTATGTGTATATATTTTGTCTTCCATTTGACAAATCTCAGTCTAGCAGTTTACCTTCTTGGACTTCTACACTTCAAATACATCCCAGAGAAAATATAATGGGATAATTCCTCCCTTTGAGCTATTTTGATCAGAAGATCAAGATAGCCAAAGACCCTGAAACATAGCATAAATATATTTATTCAAAATGAAAATATACATCACATTCTTGGTCACTTTGCAATTGAAAGGCAAGCTGAAAAAACTCCAGAAAAATTCTAAGTATGGCTATAATGAAATATGTATTTTTATGGTCCCTATAGAGCAATTGGAAGACATATTTTGGCACAGCACAATAAACAACATTAGACGTAGCATAGATTTAAATGACATCCTAGTGCCTTCAATTGTGTTTTATAGCTACCTTTAGAAACACCAAATCTTTATATCATGAGTAAGCAATGTTGTGTCTTCCTGATGTTCTGAACTTAAACTTTCATCAGATCCAATGACAATGACGATGGTGATGGTGATGGCAAGACATTGTGGGGCTTATAGTTGGAAATATTTGAAGGAAGTCAGCTTATATGTACATGAATTAAATTGAGAAGAGATCAGTTATTTGTTTAAATAAAAAATAAGAATCACAATATAGAACTTCTGCTCATAGGAAAGAATAATTTAATTATTTAATTTAATATAATTTAATTTAATTATAGCAATAGCAATAGCACTTAGACTTATATACCGCTTCATAGTGCTTTACAGCCCTCTCTAAGCGGTTTACAGAGTCAGCATATTGCCCCCAACAATCTGGGTCCTCATTTTACCCATCTCGGAAGGATGGAAGGCTGAGTCAACCTTGAGCCGGTGAGATTTGAACCGCCGAGCTGCAGCTAGCAGTCAGCTGAAGTAGCCTGCAGTACTGCACTCTAACCACTGCATCACCTCGGCTCTTCTATTAGTCTATTAGTCCCTGCAGAAAATATGAAAGGTACCAAGATCCAAGGGAGTTATTCTCCACATCATAATCTAGTGAACCAGAAGCTGCTTTGAGTGTCTCTTTAAGTGCTGATACACCACATTTCATTAGCTGTTATCTAAAGTCAACCATATTAAGTATGAATTAGATTTGCTCTCCTCCCACCTTTCTTTCTAAGATAAGAATGGCCAAATTTGAACATTTTTTTTTCATTTCTTCATACTTTTATGGTCAGAAGAAAGCAAGATAAATAAATGTCATGGCTACTATATCTGAACTAATAAACTCTAAATCACGATTGTCCAGTCTTGGCAAATTTGAGACCTGTGCACTTCAAGTTCCAGAATTCCTCAGCCAGCCATGGGAATTCTGGGAGTTGAAGTCCACAAGTCTTAAAGTTGCCAAAGTTGGACACCCTTGTTTTAAATGGTAATTAGGTGACAGGAAGTGGAAATTTCTGTATTTTTCTGTTGCCATCTTGTGGTTGCCCAAATTTTTACAGCTGAGATCAGATAGATTTTAGTTAAGATCCATTGTAAGCTGTGAAGACCTAAAACAGGGTAAACACTGAAGTTCAAAGAAAACTGGAAAATAGGTAAATAAAATGTGTCTACAGCGACCCAAAAAAATCAAATTAGCACATGTGTATTTCTATTTACCGTGTCATATAATACCAATTATCACAATCCACATGTCTAATAGCACCTTACACTGTGACACTGCAATCTTTCACTTCATAACTATTACAATAAAATGTGATAATTATCCACAGAAAAAATGTTGAGTAACCCCAGCCCTAACCCAATAGGGTTACACAAATATTTTGGACTTGAAGTCAGAAAGCATAGAAGTATTTAGTTACATAGAACTCCTCAGGACTGCTAGATGTACTTGAGAGTTAGACACTGCTCCCAAGTTCATCTTTTGAGCTTTTAGCTCCTGATGAACAGTGTGGAGTTTGTTTCAGCAAGCTTCTATTGTTTTAATTGCTGACCCTTCTATACTCAGAAATTATTATTTCTGCCTACTGACTGAACTTCCTCATCTGATATTTGGCTCCTTTGGCTGTATCTCCTGGATCAATTTTCAGCACTACTTTTTCTCTAATTACTAAGCACTATGATAACCTGTCTTAGTATCTCTGCTTATTCATGAAATCCAAATCTCTAGCTTGCCTTGATAGTATTTTCACCTTTCAAAGACATCTGTTGGCTGCAGAAAGTCCCCTTTGCCAGCCTCCTGTTTACTAGAGCATAGCCCTTCTCCTGTAAACACAAACATCTATAGATGGAGGCCAACTACAGTTGGCTCAAGGATGAAAAAAGGAAAGAGGGTTTTAGCACTTAGCAATAGCACTTAGACTTATATACCGCTTTACAGTGCTTTACAGTCCTCTCTAAGCGGTTCACAGAGTCAGCATATTGCCCCCAACAATCTGGGTCCTCATTTTACCTACCTCGGAAGGATGGAAGGCTGAGTCAACCTTGAGCCGGTGAGATTTGAACCACCGAACTGCAGCTAGCAGTCAGCTGAAGTAGCCTGCAGTACTGCACTCTAACCACTGCGCCACCTCGGCTCTTCTGTTTTAGTCATACATTCTAAATATATACCGTAATATTCCTGAAATATAGAGAGGAAGAGGATGATACTATCTTCAATTAGATATGAAACAGGGGAAAAGTCTAATAAGACTAATAAAAGTACATCTATGATATGACCACTGATAAATTATTGGAAGATCCTTAGTGTATAATAAGCTAAATTAATGCCTTTTAATTCAGTAGTTTCAGTACTTTAGCATGACAATAACCAGAGGCAATTCAAAAAATAATAGGTGTCTTCTTGACTATATTTTATTAATTGACATCTCTGAAAATCTCTGAGGAATTTTTCTTCAACCAAAGCCTAATCCAGGAACAGCTGCCTCATAGTAAAAGTGAAATGAGTGGAATGAAATAAGAGCAAAATTTTGCCAATTCAAGCAAGAAGAAACTCAATGTAACATACTGAGACTCTGAATGCTTTAGAAGACAGGCTCAAGATTCATAAGGATCTTGACAGACTTGAGCATCGGGCCCTATCCAATAAGATGCAGTTCAGTGATGAGAAAAGTAAGGCCCTGTACTTAGGCAGGAAAAACCAAATCCATAGGTAGGTATAGAATAGGTGCTACCTGGCTCAACTGTAGTAACTGTGAGAGGGATCTAGGTGTCCTAGTGGAGCACCACCTAATAATGAGCCAGCAATGTACTGCAGCTGCCAAAAAGGCCAATGCAGTCCTAGGCTGCATCAACAGAGGGATAGCATCAAGCCAACAAGAAGAAATAGTACCACTTTACACTGTGCTGATAAGATTCTAGAAAGTGTGCAACAAAGGAGCAACAAAAATGATAAAGGATCTGGAGGCTAAATCATACAGCGAACAGTTGAGGGAGCTAGGTATGTCTAGCCCAGTGGTTCTCAATCTTTCTAATGCCGCGACCCCCCCGTGACACCACCACCCCGCCGCTGCGACCCCCGGCCTGCCCCCTCCCCACACGGGATGAGGTGACAAAGGGGGCGTGGCACCATGGGTGAAATGCTCCCGGTTCGGGCTTGCCTGCAGGTCGCCGGACAGCTGATAGCGACAGAAACGGGAGACTTCGCCCGGACGCCGCCATTTGAGTTCTTTTACCCTCTGCGCATGCGCAAAGCGTTCTGCGCATGCGCAGAGGGTAAAAGAACCCAAATGGCGGCGTCCGGGCGGGTGGGTGAAGTCTCCCGCTTCTGTCGCTATCGGCTGTCCAGTGACCCGCAGGCACAGCCGAACCAGGAGCATTTCACCCCTGCAAGTGACGGTGGCACCAAGATGGCGGGCTAACGCGCACAGCGACCCCTGTGAAATGGTCGTTCGAACCCCAAAGGGGTCGCGACCCACAGGTTGAGAACCGCTGGTCTAGCCTATCAAAAGAAGGATGGAGGGGGACATAATAGCTATCCTCCAGTAGTTGAGGGGCTGTCACAAGAAGAGAAGATTGTTTTATTCTTTAGGGAAACAGAGGGAAGAACAAGAAGTAACAAGTGGAAGCTTGTCAAAGAGAGATCCAACCTAAAAGTAAGAAGAATTTTTTTTCTGGCAGAGAGAGCAATTAATCAATGGAATAGCTTGCCCCCTGGGGTTGTGGGTGCCCATCACTGGAGGTTTTCAAAAATACACTGGACCATTTGACTGGGATGATATAAGAATGATATTGTAGATTCTATATTGCTGCAGATTTGTGGACTATAAACTCCAGTCCAATATTCCAGAGTTAAAGGGAGATGTCGATTGGCCCCTATGGGGGAAAAATATCTTCCACTGTAGATTATATGGAGCTTTCTTTCCTATTTTGCCAATAACTTAATAATAGAAACACTCAACCATATCCTTGATTCATTTTTTTAGACCACATCTGTTTCATCAATGCAGAATAACCCCTTTTTTATAGAATTACCCCATTGTCAAATATCTTATGTTCTCTTATACTTCGTCATTATTTCAGTTCTTTGAATCCTTACGTTATTCAAAGTTTGCTTTCAAATGGGAGGAATCTGGCGCTCTTTTCACCTCTTCCCTTACTTTGTAGCAAGAATGTGCAAAACTCTGAGTTCCAATTTCCCCCCAAATGTTTTTCTCCTGGATCTCAAGCTGAGTTTGGTGCTGGGTGATATCCAGAACATCACAAATCTCTTTATCTTCATCTTTTGGAAGAGCCACTTCTGGAAAATGATGAGTCTTCTGGAAGAAAGAGCAAGACTGGAATGTCCACTGGCAGTTTGCCATCACGCACTTTTCACAATAGCCCCAATCATGGTAGCAAGTTGCACTGCAAACCCTCCACGTCCATGCATGGAAGTGGGGAATACAGCTTGGGTTGCTTGAGCTCAAAGCTTGGAAGGTTACATGAAGTAAGATTTTGTTGACCCTGCTTATGTAAGTAAGGGAGACCCAACATTACTGTAAACCTTACTTAGAGGACTGAGATTAAGCTTACTGATAAAGTTGCCTGTATGTTTGTGTATGTATGTGTATGTGTATGTGTATGTGTATGTGTATGTGTATGTGTATGTGTATGTGTATGTGTATGTCTGTCTGTCTGTCTGTCTGTCTGTCTGTCTGTCTATCATCTATCTATCTATCTATCTATCTATCTATCTATCTATCTATCTATCTATCTATCTATCATCTATCTATCTACCTACCTACCTTCTATCTATCTATCTATCTATCTATCTATCTATCTATCTATCTATCTATCTATCTATCTATCTATCTATCTATCTATCTATCATCTATCTATCATCTATCATAAGAGCCGAGGTGGCGCAGTGGCGCAGTGGCGCAGTGGTTAGAGTGCAGTACTGCAGGCTACTTCAGCTGACTGTTCAGCAGTTCAGCGGTGCAAAGCTCACCGGCTCAAGGTTGACTCAGCCTTCCATCCTTCTGAGGTGGGTAAAATGAGGACCCAGATTGTTGGGGGCAATATGCTGACTCTGTGAACCGCTT
>QLTV01000373.1:2320608-2335415 GCA_003457575.1 Thermophis baileyi
AACCTTTCTGAATTCCATTCCATTCCATTCCATTCCATTCCATTCCTCCCTCTCTCTCTCTCTCTCTCTCTCTCTCCCTCTCTCTCTCTCCCCCCCCCTCCCTCTCTCTCCCCCCCTCTCTCTCTCTCTCTTTCTCTCCCCCCCTCCCTCCCTCCCTCTCTCTCTCTCTCATCTAGCTTTATCCATGTATATTTTTGTTGTTTGTTTTACCTAATTAATTTTAAAAAACTTAGAGAGTAAAATATTATTATGGTTCATTGCCCAGTCAGCCAGATGTTCAGACTGAATTTGGCATTCCTGACTACCTATCAAGTCCTTTCCAAGGACCTGGGATAGGCAGATGTGGATGTTTGATGGTGTTACAGATATCCTCGCAGGATGTAATACTATTTTGAGTAAAGCCACCTTTTGCAATTGATCGATGGTGAATTTGTCAATGCTGATGGTGTTCAAGTGGTACTCCAGTTGTTTTCAGATTGCACCCAAGGCTCCTATTACTATTGGTATAACTTTGCTTTATTTTGCCACAGTAATTCTATATCTGTTTGCAGGTCTGTGTATTTTGTTATCTTCTTTCTCTTCTATTTTGTCGTCTCCAGATTCTGCCACATCCACTATCCAGACTTTTATTATTATTATTCAATACTTCAGCCACCTTGGGTTGCTACAAAAATACAGCTGCTCAAGAGTTGTAACAGATCCCAGTTGGAACCAGCAAATGCTAAAACACCATTATATATAGAAATGTTATAAAACATACAACCTCCTATCTCCTGCGAAATGGCACAGATTCAGTTTAATTTAATTGTAGGACAAATGTATAGGTCAACAAGCTGGCATATTGCCCAACATTAATATAAAAATGGCAGAATTTCATTGGAACCTTATGAAATAACTGAGAAAGTTCAGTTCTTTTTCCCAGCCAGAACATTAAGAATGCAAAAATAATGATCAGATTATATTTTATATTAGTTTTCTGGATTTTTTCCCCCCAATTCCTAATTTATCCTGTGAGAAAAAAACTTTTTGCTACTGCTATTTAACTCATAAGTAGCTCATTAAGCTCAATATGGGCAGGAAAATGCATCAGAGCTAGTAGAATACAGAATACAAAATAATAGAGTTGTAAAGGACCTGGGAGGTTTTCTAGTCCAACACCCTACTCAAGCAGGAGACACCCTATACCATTTCAGACAAGTGGCTGTCCAGGCTCATATTTCATAAGACTTGGATAATTTCAAAATGCATTAACCATCAACTTTCATTCTTAAAAGAAAGTTTCTAATAAAAGCCTACCTTTACTATTTGTGCATGCCCTAACTATTTAATTGAAATCTGAAAATAAAAAAAAGAACTGACTATATTTCTTGATATAAATAAAAAAGAACAAACCTCTCTACAAAATTTATGGGACACCTTAAAAGCTTATACAAGAGAAGTAACAATAGCATATACATCAAATAAGAGAAAAGAAAAACAGAAACAGCAGGATAGTTTAATGGACGAAATAGAACAATTAGAAAAGGATCTTCAAATCAAACCAGGTGATGAGCAAATTGTTGAAGCGATAACATTAAGTAAGCATAAATTGAATTTAATAGACCAAACAGAATATGTAAACAATATGAAACACATGAACCAACACTTCTTTGAAAACGCCAATAAACCGGGAAGGTGGCAGGCTCATATTTCATAAGACTTGGATAATTTCAAAATGCATTAACCATCAACTTTCATTCTTAAAAGAAAATTTCTAATAAAAGCCTACCTTTACTATTTGTGCATGCCCTAACTATTTAATTGAAATCTGACCTACAATCAAAAATAGAATGAAGTCCTACATACTATTTTCTGGATTTCTTATGTCCTTTCTTCCCCCTTTAATAATTCTCATGGAATCCTGGTTTTCTCCTTCACTGATGTCATAAACATATATTATTTCTAAAGCATCTAGTCAGCCAATGAGAAGAAAGAGATAAAATGGGCTAGCTGATGGATGGGCTACTTATTTGGTTTGAACGGAGCTGTGTAGTTAGTAGACAAGTAGGTCAATTGGCCAGCTCTTTGAAGATAATCTTGGAGACTCCAGAATGTCGGGTGAGACTAGGACCAAAGGAACAGAAAATTGTCCAATTATACGCTCACAGCAGCAGAGGCCACAGAGATGCCGTAATGAAAGGTCCCAACGTGCAGAGGAATTGCGGAAGCGCCGAGCCAAGAAAAATGAGGGAGACCCAGATATTGTAAAGTCTCCCAGTGACCATAAGGAATACAGGTAATTATGGGCTGACAGTAGGAATGGACAACTTGTTTTCTTCCAAAGCAGCATCAGCATCAGCATCATTATCATTGTTGCCTTCGAAAGACCACTGGACACGTGGCTACTATCACAGTGAGGTTGAAAGTGTTCACAATTATTACTATCAATAATTGTTCATTGCATAGTTAGCCAGATGTTCAGACTGGATTTGGCATTTTTATCCACCTATCAAGTCCTTCCCAAGGACCTGGGATTAGGCAGATGTGGTTATTTTATGATATTAGAGCACGGGTGTCAAACTCAAGGCCAGGGGGCCTGATCCAGCCCATGGGGTGCTTAGATCTGGCCCACAGGGCTGCCCTGGAAATAGTGAAGGACTGACCCGCAGTGCCTCTGCCAGGAAAAGCGTGCAGCCCTCCTGAGGTCCGTATTCTCTGGCAGAGGGTTGCAGGAGGCCGTCGCAGCCGAAAACAGAGCTTAGGAGCCCGTTTTCACTGGCAGAGCACTCGGGCCTCCACAGACACCCCCGACACAAGTGACGTCGAACTGCCCACGCCCACCCTGGCCACGCCTACCCCGGCTCCCAAGGTCAAACACAACCAGATGTGGCCCACAATAAAATCAAGTTTGACACCCCTGCCCTATAGGCATCCTTTTTTATAAGTAGCTCTATCTCTGTGGAAGAGCTTACTTCCCATCCCCAGACATCCCTGTATTAGAGGTATTGTCATACCATCAATTTGGTGTTGGTTCTTAGACACCACATAAATAGATTTTTCTCCAGGATTTCTTTTAATTGGAAAAAGGGGTTTTTTTTTAACAATAAGAAATAGATATAAGATTGAGAATTAAAATAATAATTTCCTTGACCAATTTATCTGTACGCTGATACATAATAATTAATATGAACTATCACTTCACCCACTTTTGTGGTCCTGGTATGAAAAATAAGGAAGCCAGAAGGAATTGACTTAATTTTCTATTGTTCTTTAAGGCAAAAACCTTAAGAGTATGAATGAAAGAGCCTGTTTTGTTTGGGAAGAAATTCTGGTATATAAGACATTTTGTCTGGCAAAACTCTGCACTCAAATGATATTTATTCACAACATCCATTCTCTCTCTACAGACCTGAGGAATGGGTATTTTGAGTCCCTCGATATAACAGAGTGTTCTTACTAAATACACCATAAACTATATTTCAAAATACTTTGCAGGGGTTATGACAGAGGTGGGTTCCTCACGGTTCGGACCAGTTCACCCGAACCGGTAGCGACCCGCTGGTGACGTCACGGTGACGTCACGGAGCAGGTTCGGTCGGTGCCGGTCCGTGGGTGCTGCTGAAAAACAAATTTGGGGGGGGATTTTTTTAATTTGTTTTTCTTCTGCGCATGCGCAGAAGCCGAGTTTCCAGCACTGCGCATGCGTCGCCATCTTGTTTTCAGCTTCTTCTTTTTTTGGATTTTTTTTTAAATTTTTCAACACTGCACGTAAAGCGCGCGTGCGGCCGTGCGGCGTGGCCACGTGGCGCAGGAGGAAGCGAACCGGCAGCGAGGTAAGTTAGAACCCACCCCTGGGTTATGAGAATAGCTGACAAGAACGAAGCCTGTTTATACTGCACATACACATACAACACACCTCGGTCGTTATTTTTACAGGTACATCAAATTAAAAAATGGCATGAATGTGCTGTTGATTTCTGACTGGACAGTTGATGATTGCACTTCTTCTGATGAATCAGACACTGAACTAGACGATCTCCTAATATCGTCTGGAACAGATGAGGAAGAAAATCTTGCTACAAAAATTCAGGAAATTGAGAGAAATGATAGGAATATCAAGGAATCTGAGGACGGATCTCTGGATGGTGAAGTTGGAAGTGAAGGAAGTGGTGGTTTTGGTAGTGATAGTATTGTCGAAGGTGATCCTGAGGTGAGGGAAGATCATGATGACCCTGAAGTATACGAAGAATTGGTGAAACAAGAAGATGAAAATAAGATGGGCAGTACAGAAAAGCAGGTATGTTATAAAATACCTTAGCTACTTGTTAATCAATGAAGTGTAGTATTAAATAAAATAGACAAGTAATGACTTCTGTGTTTAGTGACCATTCAAAGTTACAACAGTATTTGAAAAAGTAACTTTACAACTGGTTATCACACTCATGCCATAATGTCTCCATGGTCAGGTAGTCAAGATTTAGCTGCTTTGCAACCAGCAGCCATTTTATGATTGCCGCAGTGTCCTGCAGTCACATGATATCTACTGTATTTAGGTGCTTCACAGCCAATGTCTGACAAGCAGAGTCAATGAAGAAGCCAGCAGTGAAACTGCAAATCTTGGTCATGTCAGAGGTGGGTTCCTCCCGGTTCGGACCGGTTCACCCAAACCGGTAGCGACCCACTGGTGACATCACGGTGACGTCATGGAACCGGGTCGGTCGGTGCCAGTCTGTGGGCGCTGCCATCTTTTTTTGGAATATTTTTTTGACCCCCTGGGTCATGTAATGTCTCACTTAATGACTGTGGGGAAAAGTGACATTGTAAGTCCAGCACAGTCACTTGATGTCCCACTTAATGAACTTATCAATGGAGTTGCCAGTCCCCATTATGGTCATTAAGCAAGGACTATCTGTAAACCCATTTTCACATCAGGATGAGCACTGTTGTTGAGACAGTAGCTTGAATTAATTATGTTATATCACATTGAGCGATGCATTGTTTTTTAGCTAGTAGGTACACCCTGTTTGTGTCATAGTTAACACATTCTGAAGACTAAGGGCTCATATGGCAATGATGTTATAGAGACTCTAAAAGTGACTATTTGGTGCTTGTTCCGAATAAATTTAAAAGTAATGTATGTGTTAAGCCCTGGATAAGCTTAATACACCTATTTTTTTATAATAGAAATTTTTGAAAACAATCAAGAGTCTGGGTAGGGGAACTCTGATGCTTTGATGACTTCAAAAAATGGCCTTGGAGAGTACATCTGCAACCCATGGGCCAGAGGTTGAAATGCTGCTGTCAAAATGAATAAAATGATAATGAGCATTCTTAAATTACAACTTTGTAATAATTTTAAAAAGCTAAGGTATTAGTTTACCACAGAGCCAGAATAAAATGGGATCATTTGAAGCAGCCTGAATGCAGGATTTGAAGGCCTTATTTTTTCTGTGTATGTTACCTCAAGTTTGCCTGCAAGGAAAATTTTAAGAGTGAAACATAATAACAGCACTTGTGTCTGCTTACTTTCTTAGGGACGGGTTTGCAGTTGGGAATGGAACAGAATTTTGACAGAAGTAGGATTCCTTTCATACTGGAAGAAGACTGTATTCTTTGGCTTTGTCTTGTAATGATTTCCCACTGTTTCTCCTTTATATTTTGATTGCAGGCTGCAGCTGCCCTTGCTGTTGGTGTTGGGAGTTTCTGTGACCCCGATGATTTACCTGGATTAGCTCATTTTTTGGAGCATAGTATGTAAAATCTAAAGTCTATCTACTGAACAATTAACAAAGAGACAGAAAGAAAGCTGTTCCATCTCTTACTGTGGAATGTGCAGCTTTCGATACCAAATTATGTTGACAAACCTCAGTACTATTTAAATATTTTCTTTTACAGGCTTAAACTGCTCTTAGTTTTATTTTAAAATCAGTCAAACTGTGCTTTTTAAAAAAAAAAGTAATGGGAAGCAATAAAAAAATAAACAAGGCAGATAAATCAGTACCTTTCCATAAATCTACTTACATCCATATGTCCCAAAGGTGCTTTTACAAGAGGCAACTGGGCTTTCTTTATTTTTCCTTGAAGACATTTCACTTCTCATCCAAGATGCTTCTTCAGAACTTCAGAGGTTTCTTGGACAAGAAGCTAAACGCCTTCAAGGAAAAACAAAGAAAGTCCAGTTGCCTCTTGAAAAAGCAGCTTTGGGAAAACCATGACCTGAATGACTAAGAGTCTCCATAGACATTTACATTCATAAGATATTCCAGAGAAAGGAGCAAAGACAAAGCTGGATATGAAAGCGAAGTACTTCCTTGTGGATTCCCCAAATCGCAATCCAATTAAACTATTGGTACTGGATAAGTATGGGAATCTGTTTCTCTTTTCAATATTCCACAGTGGCCAAGAATAGCACAACACTGTGGGAAATTGATACTGTGGTGCTCTCTGAGTTTGGATACTTTCTTGCAGATGTTGATGACTTCCACAGGCACATAGAGATAAACAACATTTGCACACTATTCAAAACAGACAATAAAGAAGCTAAAAAAATAAAAGACCAGAACACCTCTTTGCCAACCATCAACACCCAGATAAACAGGAATTAAACCAGTCAAACAATTAAACAGTAAACAACAGCCTAAACAAGGAACGACCAAGGAGAAAACAACCCCCACCAACACTGACAGAGCAAGTTACAGTACATAAATAGAGGGCTAACCACACTCCCTTCTAGAACTGAAGATGTTATCTAGTCAGGTAATGAAATGTCTGCAAGAAAACAACTAAGCTCAGAGAGCAGCAAGGACTCCACAGTTCAATCCAGAGCTACATACATTATCTTCTATTGGAAATTGAGACTGTTAGAAACTGAAAACCACACAAACACTTTCCAATATACAGTAGACAGTGCCATAATTTAGCCAGTGGCATGGGTCAGAGACAGGAAGGAGGTCCAAAAGGGTCTGGAGAATATCAGCTGTTCAAAACTGGTTGACACAGTTCAGTGAGATCATTACAGCCACATAGATATATAGCTACTAGTTCACCTATCAAGCAAAGCCTTTTCAGCAAAAACCCCAATTTTCTGGATTCATCTCCTATTTTTAATCTGGCACATCTAATTGTTGCAGCCCTAATGAAGGATTTCTCTCCCCCCACCACCCCCTGTCCCCTTTGGAGCTACTATATAGAGCCATTGCCACAAATGATATCAGTGAACATGAGTGATAATAGACTGAAATCTCTGCCTACATCTGATCGCAGCCAATTTGTCTGATTGCTTTCTTCTAGTGGTGTTTATGGGTAGCCAGAAATATCCAGATGAAAATGGATTTGATACGTTCTTAAAGAAGCATGGAGGATCAGACAATGCTTCAACTGACACGGAACGAACTATTTTCCAGTTTGATATCCAAAAGAAATATTTTAAAGATGCTCTTGAAAGGTAACTTAGGAGTACAAAACTAGCTAAAAGACTAAGAGATCCATCAGTACAATGACTATAGCAATTTGAAGACTACAGTCACTCTATATCTTGTACATTCTAGATCAGTGCTTCCCAGATTCTTCCTTCATTACCTCAAATTGTTTATTAGAGAATCTTATCAAAGTTTGAGGACTGATCGTAAGTCCCTTTCTTCAGCACAGTCGTAACTTCAAATTGTCACTGAATGAACAGTCGTAACTTGAGGACTACTTGTATTATAAAAATATCACTGAATGACCTTTATCTCATTTCAGAAATTACCATTGGTATAATGTGATTCATTTTCATCTTAATAGGAATTGTTTTGGAGATTTTTGAATATATTTTATACATGGCAATCTATAGGTCAATTTAAATATCCCTGTTGGGATATTTTGGGATATTGGGTTAATGGGGTTATGTGTAATTACCCAAATAAAAAACACTTTTACCCAATTTTGGGTAATTTACCCAGGTCTGGGAAGCACTGTTCTAAATTAACCATATTCATAAATATAATTTATTGCAGATCATCAGAAAGTAACTGATTTGTGTGCTCTGCGTAAGATTTGGGTCAGCAGAGGTATTGCAGCTATTGTTGAGTCCAGATCCCATCATTCTTCACTTTTGGCCGTACAGACTGTAATTGCTAGAAGAAAAATTTGAAAATTTTGAAACATTCTTTCTAATTGAAGGAAATCTTATAGGAAGATGGAAAGAACAGAAATCAAAGGTTAATTGGCTTATTAGGGCTCCATTTATCATGCTCTAGTCTAGTGCAATAGGTAAATTGCCCCTTGCACACAATTCTAATTTATTGAAAGCATGATGGATAACAGAAAGACCATTTTGATTTCTAACTCTCCAAGAGACAAAATCATAATATGCATTAGAGGTGTGCAAAACTGTTAGCATTTTGAATTCAAACACTTCCTTCTAAGCTTGAATTAGTGGGTATGAGCCAAAAACATGTTCTAACCATAACTAAATATCCAAGCCACTCTAGAACTGTTTCAAACTCAAAATAATTTTGATCTGAGCTTGAAACATTTCTAATATGCTCCAAATCCTTTTAGAAGCCTTCCAGTTAGGCCAGGCAGCAGTTTTGGCTCAACATTAGTCACTGGAGCTTTAAATGTTTCAGATATGAATGTAATTCTTGCAATGTAATTTAAAATACCGGTACACGTTTTGTATCTCCTTTTGACTTGGTGGCAGGTTTAGCTTAGTCTACCTTTTTGCTTTTGCTAGTTTTTGTGTTATCTTTAAGTTAGCCTCAGTCCTCAAATTTTGTTTATTTTTATGAAGCTCAGAAGATGTTACGGGGGTTTGGGAGGGAGGAAGTCATACTCTCTGCAACTGAAAGACCAGTTGACTGGTTGTTCTAATCTGAAAAAATGTCCTAAAATATCTTAATTATTGGGTCCCTAATAGCATTTAATTGAAATTTGGGAAGCCATGGAAAATCCAAGCTGCCCAGAGACATAATTCTACACTCAAATACCGTGTTTGTTTGTTTGTTTTTGTTTGTTTGTGTGTTTATTCCCTCCAAGTAATTAAAACAAAAGAAATCTCTATCTTGGCCTAGGTGTAATAAAAAATGAAATCATGGTTAAAAAAAAATCAAGTTTTGTTTTACCATAACATTAGTTCATAAGCATTTTTATGGAAACAGGTCATTATTATTGCACACATTTCAAGGCTTAATAGCAAACACCTGTATTTCTCTTCTACTTTATTTGTAGATGGGCACAGTTCTTCATTCATCCTCTGATGATTAAAGATGCTATTGACCGTGAAGTTGAAGCTGTGGATAGTGGTAAAACTAATGAATGGGTTATTCACTGCTTATACTTTTTCAATTCTTGGATGGCGGAAAACTATCTCACCTTATTTTTTGAGGCATTCGTGTTTGTGAAATTTGGATGAGCTGTCTCACAAAAAAAATATTTAAAAATCTATTTCAAATTCAAAGATTTAAGCACATTTAAAAACCCTTAAAATCAGTTGTGTTACATGTACTTTGCACTGGAGTGTAGGCAATACCTTTTAGTTCTATTCTCCGAACCTGGACAAATAACTATAATCCTGATGATATCTTGTAGGAAACATGTTGAATTCATGGAGATTAATGCAGTGTAAATGTTCATACAGCATTGACAGGCAGTTTAGTGTAATGGTTAACGCACCAGGCTAGAAATCAGGAGTCTGAGTCTATGAATTCTAGTCAGGCTCTAGGCACAAAGCCAACTGGGTGATCTTGGGCCAGCCACTCTCTCTCAACCCTAGGAAAAAAGCAGTGGCAAACCGCTTCTGAAATCTTGCCAAGAAAGTGCAGTCACCAAAAGTCAATATTGACTTGAAGGAGGAAAAATAGCACCATTCTCTGAAGTGAATTGTGTGTATTCTTGGGGGGGGGGGCAAGCCTGT
The DNA here is from genome assembly GCA_003457575.1 of Thermophis baileyi. Lineage (NCBI taxonomy): Eukaryota > Metazoa > Chordata > Lepidosauria > Squamata > Dipsadidae > Thermophis > Thermophis baileyi. The sequence continues at coordinate 2,330,483 of QLTV01000373.1, forward strand.
TTGTTCTACTACAACATTTCACAACTTCTTGAAAGTTCTTTATCTTAGTTTAAGATCTAAGACCAAATGATATTTTTTTAAAAACTTCTGGAAAGTTATTTTCTCTAAATCCTCTACCTTCACCTGTATTACAGAAAGGAAAGCAACCTCTATTTTATAGTATTGCTTTATATTATTGTTAAATAAACTTCCTGGAAGATAAACCCCTTTGGTCAAATGGTATGCACAGGGTTAAGAAGGAATGTAGCAAAGAAGAAAGGAAGATGTGAACCAACATAAACTCTGGTGGCCTCATTGGAGACCTTGTGATGAAACTGGCCACTTTTTTTACTCTCAACCTCACTGCAGCTCTGGATGATCATTCCTTGGCCTGTGAAGTTCTAAATTTGGTTTTTGGAATCCAGTTTTTGATACACCATTATATTAATCTTAAGTCTATAGCAGTGGAAAGTGCTAAGGTATAGAAATAAATACTAATAATGAGATATCCTGAAGGAAGATTATTTTATGTTTCCATTAGAAGAACCAGGAAATCAAGGGCCTCTCTCTTCCCACCAATACAGAGGTGGGTTGCTGCCGGCTTGGACCGGTTCTTTAGAACCGGTAGCGGAAATTTACCGCCGCTTGCCGAACCAGCAGCAAAGACTGGTGGTCCACGCTCCCAAACCGGTCCTCCGGTCATCACGGCTTGAAAAATAACCCTCTGCACATGCGCAAAGGCTTTTGCGCATGCGCAGAGGATCATTTCCGGGTATTTTGCGTGGTGCAACAGGGATGTGCGCGTGAGCGAAGCGAGCACACACCCGCAAAACGCGCACTTCCGTCGCGATCAGAACCGGTAGGGAAGGTAAGTAGAACCCACCCCTGCACCAATATGTATGTCGTGGTTATATGGTAATTTGGGTCTCTCAAGAGAACATCCATTTATCCTATTTTAATTGAGATTCTGGCTCTATTACCATTGATAAATAGGCAGAGCTGCTAGGAATATTCATTCTCCAAAGTACTAGTAATTCCCGATGGAGCCCATGATATTTCTGCAACAAAACCACAAATCCAATGCACGTGTCAAATGAGTATGACACTTTTCATTGCTGCTTCATGTATGTGTGCATTATGCTCTTCGCCTTGTCCAAGTGATTATATCACTGGAATTCTTTTCTTAAGTTCTTATGCCTAATGTGTACTTTAAAATAAACAGAATATCAGATTGCAAAACCCTCTGATGCTAACAGAAGAGAACTCCTGCTTGGAAGTCTTGCAAAACCGGGACATCCTATGAGAAAATTCTTTTGGGGTAAGTGAAGTATACTGAGATGGAAGCAGATGGGCTTTAATGGAGCTTGTATTTGATAGAAACTTTATATAACATATTTTCTTTACTTTTAAAAGTTGTCGATATGCCATTCTTCAAACAAGCTTCATGACAGAAGCTTTGTATGCTGCAATGATCTCATGTTCTACGAGATATGGTTAAGTTTGATGCGGTTTATCAAGTAGATTGTAGAAACATGTATTCCTCTTAATCCAAATAGATTATCTCTACATTAATCAGGTCAATATATTCATCTTACATTAGTTCATAGAAGGCAAACCTACATGTAGTCTTCTTTTAGCTTTTGAGTGATTTTAGTTTTGAATAAGGAACAACCCATGTACATGAAGTGCTGGATTTAAGATATAGTTTTGCCTCTCACTCCTGTAGGCTTAGGAAGGTGGTAATCCCCAAAGTTATGATAAGTCTTGAAGTCATGATGTTAATATAGATTGGAAAAATAGATTGCCCAGAACAATTCTATGTTTATTGTATCGTGATGTGACAAACTCAGCTATTGTGATTCTTAAAGCATGTTTCCTACCTTTATTTGTAAAACTTGGCTAATCGTGGCTTCTTCAAATAACCATGATTAACAAATTGTTTAACACTTGTCAGCTGTAGCTAGGGGGACCTTTGCACAGGTTCGCCTGGTGCACCAATTGCGACCCTACTTGGATCAAGAGGTTCTTCTCACAGTCAATCATGCCCTTGTCACCTCACGGTTAGATTATTGCAACGCGTTCTACATGGGGCTACCCTACAGTTGGTCCAGAATGCGGCTGCACGTGTTGTTGTGGGTGCACCTAGGTACACCCACATTACATCAATTCTTCGCAAGCTGCACTGGCTCCCTATTGGTCTCTGGGCACAATTCAAAGTGTTGGTTACTACCTTTAAAGCCCTACATGGCTCAGGGCCAGGTTATCTTCGAGACCGTCTTCTACCACATAGCTCCCAGCGACCGGTAAGATCCCACAGGGTTGGTCTCCTCTGGGTCCTGTCGGCTAAACAATGCTGGCTGGCGGGTCCACGGGTGAGGGCCTTCTCTGTGGCTGCCCTGGCCCTCTGGAACCATTTACTTCCTGAGATCCGGACTACCCCCACCCTGTTGGCCTTCCGGAAAGCGGTGAAGACCTGGCTGTTCCGGCAGGCTTGGGGCCGTTGATCTCGCTATTAAAATCTGGCGAGATCCGGCCAAAAAAGGTGTGTATGGGTTTTTTAATTGTTGTTGTTGTTTTTAAATTGTTTTTTGTATAATGTATCTTTTTAATACGTTTTTTATATTTTAATAAGTTTGTTTTGTGTTTCTGCTGTAACCCGCCCAGAGTCCCTTGGGAGTTGGGCGGCATAGAAATCTATCTATAAATAAAATATAAAATAAATAAACTATGTTTGGCTCCAGTCATAGAGTAGTCAAGGTATTTAATTACAGGTTCTTAAAGTATTTGCTTGACATTCAATTATCATCTGGTCTGTTAAAATAATGGAGGAAAAGGCCAGGCTGTAGCTTAGTGATGCAACGCATCCTCTTTCTGCAGAAGTCCCCAAATTCAATCCCAGCATCTGCATTCCTGAAACTAGGCGCAAAGTCTCTACCGTGAAGTATAGGACAAAATCAACCAATTGTTTGATTTTGTGACATTTTTCTTTTTTTATACTAATTTTATTAAAATTACAATTAATTCAATTACAATTTAATTACAATTACAATTCTAGGAGCAGGAGGCTGAAGACACAAGCCTGATAATCAACCTGAAGATGACGAATGAGACTTCGTCGAAACGTTGCAATGACATCTCCAACTTCACACGGGAGAAAACCCGAATAACCACAGACCTACATATATATATATATATATATATAGATATTTGTATATATATCTGATATATATCAGCCATATATAGATTGAGAACAGATCCTTAATTTTCAGCATTGCTTTTTAAAAGGTTGATGTTCTCCCATTATCACATTCCAATCTCTCCATTTGGAATATATTCATATATATATCAGGGGTGAAATCCAGCAGGTTCTGACAGGTTCTGGAGAACCGGTAGCGGAAATTTTGAGTAGTTCAGAGAACCGGCAAATACCACCTCTGGCTGGCCCCAGAGTGGGGTGGGAATGGAGATTTTGCAGTATCCTTCCCCTGCCACGCCTATCAAGCCACACCCACCAAGCCACACAATGCCCGCCACACCACGCCCAGCAAGCCACGCCCACAGAACCGGTAGTAAAAAAAATTGGATTTCACCACTGAAATATATATATACACATACATACATGCATACATACATACATGCATACATACATACATACATACTTATATATATATATATATGACTTCCCCCCTTCATCACAAGTATAAACAATTTTGTTGACTTATCACTTTCTCTTAAGTACAACAAATAATCTTCTCTTCCAATATCCCATCTCTTATCTATAAACAAATCATTAATGCTTTGTCAGTCATCATCAGCAAAACTCCATTAAGGATTTCCATGGATAACAACATAACTATTTAACCTTAATCAAGTAAACCAATATTACATTCCTTCCTTTTACTTCTAACAATCTTAACCTTTAGTCCAGCTAAATAATGGCCTAGAAAGTGATTTGTTAAACTTTTTTTTTTGTCTATTTTCACAAAGTTCCTTAAAACTTTAAGATGTCTTTTTTTGTAAATCCAGTATAGGAAAATTATCCAGATCACTCTTTTGGCTTGTTATTTATACATCAATTTTAATTAAGATATCTGGTTTCATTTTTATAACCAGCATAGCATTTTCCCCATATTATGCTTGTAGCCTATCATTTTTAAATTCATTTAATTTCAGTCTCAGTCTTTTCCAAAAAAATTTGTTCCTCTTCCAAATTATTTTTTAAACACAATCTATAATAGCAGACACTGAGTTCTTTGTTTAAAAAAACTTCCTAATGTTAAAGTATTTTGCTCCATTCTGTATTAGTAAATCAAGTATAGCTGTTCTTCTCCTTTAATTGTAATTGTTAATTCTTTATGACTCCCTTTGGTGTCCAACCTTCGAAGTCCCATTCAAAAACAACAGCTTTTTCCCCACAGGAGCATTTTTGCAATATAAGAATCTTACTTCAAATCCATCTGAACCTTTAGTCTATTTGTAACTTTCCAAAATCATTGTTCTAATCTCCCTTTTGCTCTTTACTCTAAAAAAAGTATTTTATGCAGTTTAATAGAAGTATAGAAGATAACATCTGTGTTAAAAACTGTTTAGTTGGTATTATTGGGCTATTTTAAGTTAAACAAAATCTGCTTTGTCGCAGAGAAAACATTTAGAACTAAAGTACAAGACTATAGGAAGATTGATACTAATGTTAGTAAGAAAACCTCTTCTTCATAAATTATACAGGTAATGCAGAGACACTGAAATATGCACCAAAAAAGAAAGGAATTGATACCTACGCAAGACTGAGGGATTTCAGAAAACGATACTACTCAGCTCACTACATGAATCTGGTTGTCCAGTCTAGAGGTAGAAATTACGCATATTTATGATAGATGGTAGATAGATCGATAGATAGATAGATAGATAGATAGATAGATAGATAGATAGATAGATAGATAGATAGATAATGGAT
>QLTV01000373.1:2335615-2348892 GCA_003457575.1 Thermophis baileyi
TGATAGATAGATAGATAGATAGATAGATAGATAGATAGATAGATAGATAGATAGATAGATAGATAGATTGATGGATGGATAGATAGATAGAAAGATAGAAAGATAGAAAAATAGAAAGACAGAAAGATATAGATAGATCATACATGATAGATACATAATAAGCAGGCAGGCAGAAGAACATATAGGTTCAGCTAAGTAAATGGGTAAAATAAATATTTTGTTGCTTACCACCTCCCAAAGAGATGATTAACGCTACTGAAGGACAATATAGAATTCCATCTCTTTGCTTTTAATTTGGAAAATTGAGCATATAATATGAATCTATATGCAAGTTTCATATTGTTGTATCAGTACATGCCTGGTGGATCATCTGGTGCACATATGTTGTTTGGCAAAAAAAAAGAGGGGGGGATTCTTATGGACACTGACATATATAACTTTGCCTGAGGCTCACCCAAATTAAAATAATAATCAGAGATCAGAATGACCTCATAAAATCACCAAGCCCTTAAAACAGGGGTGTCAAACTCAAGGCCCGGGGGCCAGATCCGGCCCGTGTGGTGTTTAGATCTCTTCCCCCTCCTTATCTGATCATTCCCCAGGCAGCATCTTTTTCTTTCCATCAATTCATTCATCCCCACATACAATTATACCAGAGCATATTATGATTAGTGAATTAATTGGAAGAATCACTGGGTGGTTAATTCTGTGCAAATGTATCAATACAGCAAATGGAGTTTTTTTGCATTTAGTAAGGAGTGACTTTTAAGCACACTTGATGGAGGGTGTAGGACATCTCAACTGGCATGGACCACCAGATTGTTCAGCAGCATTGCCCAAAATGTGATGCTTTGCATGAAGAATCAAATGTGGAATTTTAACTGCAATGTTCTTCAGACCAATCTGAAGGAAGATTTCAGCGGTTGATCAGCGCTAAGAATGACTACGGGAGAGATTTATCTGTTAGAGGTCTCCCACTCCCATTCTTCTCTTTAACCTTTTCTTTAAAAATTGCACTACTGAAATTTGGTTAGTATGCACATTTTTTTATCCTTGCTGCAAATAAATAAATAAATAAATAAATTAAATAAATAAATAAATAAAATAAGAGTCCCAGTGTCAAAAGATTCTGGTTCCTGTCAAAAATAGAGCTTTCAAGAGTTGAAAGGAAGAATATTGTGTACTTCTTTGGTGGGTTCATAGTTAGTCACTAAGCTATAGAAAATTCCATCTTTGATTAAATGCACAACTGCCATTTGAAGACTTTGAAACATGCATAGAAATTTGATACATGCGTAGAATATATAGTTCATTTTTCATAGCAGAATGGTCAATTCCCTCTTATTCTCTATATTTTCTACATGTGATGATTCTTTTCCTTTTTAAATATTCTTCTGATTAGAAACCCTGGATACTTTGCAAAAATGGGTGACGGAAATTTTCTCACACATCCCAAATAAGTGAGTTTATCTTTTTCTTTTTTTCCTGGAACAGCTAAGTGTTCTCTATACGCCATATGTTCCATTAGAAGTAGCAATGTGAAAGAATATATTCTGTTAATGTTATTCTTAATCTTAAAATTTCTAATTCACCCAATAACTGAAGTATTCTGGTTAAATTATAAAACTTCCATAAACATAACTATACATTCCAGAAGTATACCGTATTTTTCGGAGTATAAGACGCACCGGAATATAAAACACACCTTAGTTTTTGGGGAGGAAAATAGGGGGGGGGAATTCTGCCTACCAGGTATTCATCTGGCTAGTCCTTAGCCTGGTCAGCTTCAGCACATTAGTTCGCTCGCTGATTTTGAGGTTGGGTATGGTGGGGGCTATGCTTCTAAAGCACAGCTGATTGTCGGAGGGAGCAGCAATTAGAAAAGCAGGCAAAGCACGGAGAATCGCTTAGCTCGTGTTTGGGCTGAAAAATAGCTTCAAAAGCACAGCTGATCCTCGGAGGGAGCTCCAGTGACTAAAGCAGGCAAAGCGGGGAAGGGGTAAGAGAAGGCAGAAGCTGTTCCAGGTAGCCATTTTGGGCACTGCACGAGCATTTGGAGGCTGAAAATGCAACACGTGGAGCCCAAAAACACAAGCCATTGTCAGTGGCAATCTCTGCAGCCAGGAAGAGCACGAAGGCCGAAGCTGCAGCACGGAGGCCGAAGGGTAGGGGGCGGCGAGAGGGCGGGGCTACATTCAGAGTATAAGACGCACCCAAATTTTCAGCCTCTTTCAGGAGGGAAAAAAGTGTGTCTTATACTCTGAAAAATATGGTAATTATAAGATGCTTCTTCTATTTTAAAAAGATGGATGGTGTGGGACTATAAATAATAGGAAATTTTCTATTTTATAAAGTTTCAAGCCAAAGGAGGAAAGGAACAAAAAGATAAGAGGGAAAAAATTAAAGATTTGAGATTTGTAGATAGATTACGAAAGGGGCACAGTGGTTCAGCTGGAAAGATGATACCTGGGTCAAGACCTGAGCATTACACAATGGATTGAGTTCCCTTTCCATATCCCAGCTCTTGCCCACCTAAAAGTTAGAAAGCATGCAAATGCAAACAGATTAATAGGTACCACTTCTTTGGGAAGGTAACAGAGTTCCATGCACCTTTGGAAAAAATCTTCGGACAACATTGGCTCCCATGGCCAAGAAATAGAGATGAGCACCATCCCCTAGAGTTGAACCTGACTGGACAAGGAAACCTTTACCTTTAGGTTATGGAAACTGAAGGTTCAGGATTTCTTTTAAGTTTGCCTTTATTTGTCAGTATTAGGTTTACTTATCTGCCCATTTTAAAACATATAAATGATTTTATATGAATGTGTGTTTTGAGGTTTGTGCAAACAGAAGTGCAGTCAATATTTGGAACTTAATATCAAAAAATATACACAAACCAATTTTTAACCATTAATTCCGTTTTGAAAATGGATCAATCTGATAATTTAAATTTATTTAGAAAACTAATTTGATTCAATTAGAATGTTCAGATCACAATGACATGGTTTGATTAATATTTCTGAATTCATTAATAGTTCTGAATTCAGAACTGGGAAAACAATTCTGTTTATATGCAAAAGTATCCAAAATTATCAAAATCAATTTGGAAACATCTGAGTTAGTTCACTGATTCAAACTAACCTTCCAATTCAATTTCAAAAATCCATTCAATTCAGAGTTTTGAATTGAATTTCTGACCTGAATACTAATCAATTAATGCAGGTTAGGAACCAAATGGTAATATATTAATTAACTAATATATTGTACTGTTTGGTTCCCAAAGAGAACAAAACCAAACCAAACCAAAATACGGTAAAAGTACCCTATTTATTGGCAGGCAGAGGACTCTTCATCTTCAAGTATTCACTTGCTAAACTATGAAATGAACTCTAAAAAATACATTTTTAGCAGAAATGGGACAAACACATCTATGACTTCTCTTCTGCCACAAGCTCCGGGGTCATTTATGACTTTTTATAAGCTCAATAATATTCCTTTTTCCAGGTCTTCCAAAAGGAACAAAATGAAATTCATTTAAAACTAAAGAAAGCAATATCAATCTCAAGTCAAAAGCATAAAACTGTCAAAGACCTAGAGAAGCAAAATCCTATTGCTTATCTAAAAATCATCCCTGGATCTTCTCCAGGAAAAAGATGCAGAGATGTAAAACCACAACCAAAACGCACATTCTTTGTTAGATCACAGCTGACCGTTCCTCTATTAATGTCAGGGAATTCTGAGGATGGGTACAGTTGAATGTGAGGAGAGTCTTTCTAAAAACCTCTTTCCCAATAATTTAGGGAACTTTATCAGAAGTTGAAAAAAAACAATTTTGCAGTCTAAAAATTGGAGGTTGGGGATATGTAGAATAGAGAGAATCTAACATTGCTGTAAGTAGTAGCTGGCTGGAGAATTCTGGGAGTTGAAGTCCACAAGTCTTAAAGTTGCCAAGTTTGAAGACCTCTGATCTATACATAAGTGCATAGACAAACATTAAATTGCTCAGATTCTGAATGCAGTCATTTAAAAATTAACAGTTTTAAGTAATGCTTGAAAATTGCCGTAGAGCCATGGGACATCAATGGCCCATTTAGGGAACCTCAGAGAACCCATAAATAGATCTGGAAATTATTTAATTAATTGTTTTATTTTATTTTTTGCCACCCATGTCATTTTGAAGCGAATCTGAGCAGTTTACAGCATGAAAGACTGCGTGTGATTCAGCCTGGGTTTACATGTTGAACAAAGCTCCAGTGAGGTGCTTCAACAAGCAAATATGAGAAATTACAATGCTTGTCCAAGAGTAGCCCCCTTGCAGATCATGTTTAAACTTCATGCTGATTAAGTACAGAGAACCTTCTGGGGAAACACATCATTGTTTAGTTGAAAAAAAGAAACATTTGATAGGAGGAGGAGCAAAGCAGTCCTACAATATCCCCACAGGCTCTTGCATAGGAGGTTGGGACTCCTGGGTTTTTGCCAAATATAATATCCAGATGTTAGGGCAACAAGTTCCATTCTAAATCAGCTAACAAAGCTGAAGTAGGCTGATATGCAGTAAGTTTTCCCAGTAAAAGTAGGTCTTGCCACAGTAGATATAAATCGGAGTAGACACCAAAACTCGGGAGTAGACTCAAAGGAAAATATCTAAAGAATGGCAGTATCATAACTCAGTTCTGGGGTCATAGAGGTCTTATATTAAGAGAGTTTTTTTATTTTCTACAGTGTCAGGGTTTGTATAGGAACACCAGAGAGATGAGATGGCAATAGAATTTAAACTTTAAGCCTTGAATAAAATGCTCCTGATTGTTTGTTTTTTAAGTGGGTTGCCCAGACCGGATTTTAGTCACCTGATGAACCCTTTTGATACACCGGAATTTCACAAGGTTTACCAAAGTAAGTAGATGCGATTCTGATTTTTTTTAAGTTGGGGAATCTGGATGGAAATTGTGCATCAAAATATCATTTTTCTAGTGTAGTATAACACGGTGTTTCTTAAGAACTACGCACTTAGCATCATTTCCAACTTTGAGGAACCCAAAAGAGCTTTTGTTTGTAGGGGTTATTTTTATTGATGTTTATCATCTTAAACATTAAAACTGAATGTTCAATATATTCACAGACTGCTGATTGAATCACATAGGAATAACAATATTAAACCCATTAAATGTTAACATCAATAAAATATTTTTAATGAAAAAGCCATATACTTTTTAACAAAAAATAATAATGGGGAGAGTGTCATGGCTTTACATTTTTGCAAAAAAAAATTTCATATCTGGCAAATAATTTTGATTTTGCAGACCCCTGAGAGGTTCTTGGGAGACCCCTTTAAGAAATACTGGCATAAGAGATAGGAGAATAAAGATCTGATAAGAATTTCTCATTTTGCCTTAGCTGTGATGTTACTATGTCACTTGAGGCTAATCTTTCTTCAGCCCCGCTCCTGCCAAATGTGTGGGGACATCACCTCCTAGACTCCCCACTCAGCATGATTTCCAGAAACAAATCTTGGGAACTGCACTCATAGCTTATCAGGTGTTGAAAGATACATCATAGACAAGTCATCGCCTTCCACCTATGACTATTTTGTATTCACAATACTGAGATCATAGCATGAATGCTCCACAAAGGTTCTTTAAAAAAAAAAAGATTAATCAACACCTGCCCACCATATAGTATATATTTGTGCTGTTAAAGTGTACGATTGAACACGAAGATGTGCACCTTTAAATTTGGTGGATACATTGAGTTTTTGATTAACATGTTGAGATTTACATTATCAAAAGTTGACAGGGCCAGGTTAAAAACATTAAGTGATGCCACAACAAAAGCTAAATGTAATTTAACATGCTAATTACACTATTCACTTTTTGGCTGAATCCTACATTTTCTTTTCTTACATCTGTTTTCCATTTACCCCACTGGGAGATTCATCTATGTTCTAATACTATTTCAAATATGATGTGGGCTTTCTGTTGATACAATCGTACTATTCTCATAATAGTTTCTTTCATATATCTCCTTTGACTACATTTCCTTTTTTACCCAATGTATAGTATTTACACAATGAAAAATTGTTCTGTTTCATATTCAGAACCATTCATCATCGTTGTAGCTTTCACTAGTCATGATTTAAGTTTAGATTCCTTTCCTGTGTGTTTTCATTGCTTAAACTTTTGCGTAAACCAACATTCAAAACAGATTTTTATTCTAAGCAAATGCTTAGAAATCTCATTAATTCTTTGATCTCCAAATAAGCCAATCACTTTGTTTATACTCTGTTCTCTAATTCCTATCTATCCATACATGCCATCTAGCAGAATAACTTTTTCCTCTGGATCACATTTATTCAGAATTTCCCTCATGATGATCCATTCCTTATCACCATTCAGTACAGGTAGTCCTCGACTTACGACTTAAATTGAGCCCAAAGTTTCTGTTGTTAAGCAAAACATTTGTTAAGTGAGCTTTGCCCTATTTTACGACTTTTCTTGCCACAGTTGTTAAGTGAATCCCTGCAGTTGTTAAGTTAGTAACACAGTTGTTAAGTGAATCTGGCTTCTCCATTGACTCTGCTTGTCAGAAGGTTGCAAAAGGTAATCACATGACCCCGGGACACTGCAACCGTCATAAATATGAGTCAGTTGCCAAGTGTCTGAATTTTGATCACATGACCATGAGGATGCTGCAATGGTAGTAAATGTGAAAATGGTCATGTCACTTTTTTCAATGCTGTTGTAACTCTGAACAGTCACTAAATGAACTGTTGTAAGTCAAGACCTACCTGTAGAGCACAACATGCATGTATTAAAGTCCACCACACAAGACCAAAGGATCAATTCCAACCTTTCCTTTTCTCTTTTCATAGTCACACAGCATTTTTTTTCTTTATTTCCTTTCTTCATTCGTATGCTTTCCTTACATTCCAAGTTGCAGCTTATTTCTTTGTTTATAATTTGATTCATAATGCTGCCCTAACTCAAAATCAATTATAGGCAGTGTACAATGAAAAACAGTATCTAAAAGTGCAAAGTCAATGAAAAAAAAAGGCATTGTGTAATAGGGGAAAACACATATCACAACCAAAACAAACAATATCTATGAAATGGATGCATCACTGATTTATCCCAGAGGTTAGTGGAAAAGTTAAAATAATGTTTAAAGGCCTGCAAAGTCAAGACAATTCAGACCTTAGAGTCAGTATATTAATGGGCAGGCCCTGTGACAAAAAAATGCATGCCTCCTAGTCCCGAAGGGGCTTTTTCAAGAGGCAACTGAAAAGCTGAAGAAGCTTCTTGGATGAGAAGCGAAATGTTTTCAAAGAAAAACAAGTAAGTCCAGTTGCCTCTTGAAAAAGCATCTTTGGGACCACCATGACTTGGATGACTGAGAATCTCCATAGACACATGATTCCTAGCATCATCAGATGGCATAGCTTAATGGATGAAGGATGAAGCATGTGTCTCCGTTAAATCATACAGGATGGTTAGAAATAATAAGGGAGATACAGTGCTTGAGATAGCCAGACCCTATGCCATGAAGAGTTTTATAACTGTAACTAGCATTTGGTATTGCACCAGGAAACCAAGTGGTAATCAGTACAGCTTGCAAAGCCAAGGTGTTACATGGGTCTACGAAGTTCACCTTCTGTGCATCACAAATAACAATTTGGGAGTAACTTTTCAAGTCACTCTGGGACAGGGGTGGGTTCCTCCCGGTTCGTACTGGGTCGCCTGAACCGGTAGCAAGGCGCTGGTGACGTCATGATGGTGTCGTGGACCCGCCTTGGTCGGTGCCGGTCCGTGGGCGCCGCCATTTTTTTCCGTGAATTTTTGGCGGCTTTTTTACGTTTTGGGCCATTTGTGGTCTGCTGCTGCTTTGGAAAGAGCCCCCCCACCTGCCCTCGGGTTAAGGCTGTCCTTTATTCTTCGCCTGAAGCACAGCTGATCAGCTCCTCAGCTGTGTTTAGGGCAGATTATAGTGACTGAGCATGCGCGAACACAGAATTGCACCGGGGGAGCGCACGCGCGCGCGTAACCCTAAGCCACGCCCACAGAGTGGTAGTGGAAATTTTCGGAACCCACCCCTGCTCTCGGAGCTACACTCAGAGTTTGGAGAACATAGGTATCTCTTGGACTTAGGTTATAGTTACCTTAAGGGAAGTGAGACATATTGCTGTTATTTTACAATGCTATACATTGTGGTGATGGTACTTTTTAGAGGAACTTGAAATATTTAGCCACGTCATTTGTATTTTATCCTATTCTCCTATAGTATTAATAGCCATTTAAAAAAAACTAGATGAACCCCTCCTTGAGCAAACTAGAAAAAGAAAGAGGAGGATGTGAAGAGAAAAATGAAATAAATTCTTAAAGTTCAGTTATCAACCAAAATGTGATGTTTGTATTCTCTTCGGATCAAGTCATTGGTGGTGTCCTAATTTAAAAGCAGCTGGTACAGTAGTGCATGGCCAATAAATAAATCAACAGTGCACAACCTCAGTGCACAACTTCAGGAGAAAAACAAATTCCTTGTACTTCTTAGGAAGTAAGAGGTCTCCAAAGATCCTTGATCCCTTGGTCAGCAGAGATCTTCGGCTTTCTTTCCCCCATAACCTTTCCTATGCTTCTTACCCATTTTTTCAAATTCAAGAGTATCCACTCTTTCAGGGGTGGGTTCAAACTTACCTCGCTGCCAGTTCGCTGCGTGGCCGCGTGCCATGCAAAAAAATAAAAAAAAATTCAAAAAAAAAGCCGAAAACAAGATGGTGACGCATGCACAGTGCCGGAAACTTGGCTTCTGTGTATGCGCAGAAGAAAAAATAAATAAATAAAAAATTTAAAAAAAAATAAAAAAAAAGATGGTGGCACCCACGGACCGGCACCGACTGAACCGTATCCGTGATGTCATCGTGACGTCACCAGCGGGTCGCTACCAGTTCAGGCGAACCGGTCCAAACCGGGAGGAACCCACCTCTGCACTCTTTTGAATATACTGTATGATATTAACCCCTTTACCTTGTTTCAGTTATTCCAGTGAAAGAAATACATTCTTTGAACATGTCTTGGGCTCTTCCCCCACAGGAAAAGAATTACAAGTAAGGAGTGGACAATCTTCCATTTATATATTTCAGTAACGAGGAGTCAGATCTGCATCCATCACATAATTAAGAATATTATTTTCTATTGTCTTGAGTCCTTCTATTCCCCGACCTGTTATACAAAGCAGTAATGAATAGCTGTGTTCAATTCTTTATTAGTCATCGACCAATGCAAAATAAATAGGTTTTAAGGATGCACGGTCCCAGTGAAATGAATATCCAGTTCATTTTAAATGTAGTGAATAAATAATAGATTAATAAACTGCAAATCAAATCACTAATCAACTGTCTCTGGAGGGCAATAATATGCATTGGGAAACATGATTTGGGAAAGGGCAAGAGAATAAATAGAGATATCATAAGATATTAAGAAGGTCTTTTGTAAAAATGACCAGTCCTAACTTAATTCCTGCAAGGAGAACTGACAGATGCCTCCTGCTTTTGATTAGAACACCCCATGAATATGAGTCCCTTTTCCATGTTATTGTATGACCTAATAGTTTCACTAGTCTCTATCAATTAAGTGTCCCTTGAGTCACGTTCAAATCCTGTTGACTTATATGAATATGTCCATGTTCTTTACTCAGAAGCTATACAGATGGAGTTGTCATTGTCTTCTTATCTGAAGGCCTTTGTCTCATGATAGTTTTGATGTTTAACATGGCTACTTGTTTCTAAATAGTCTATATTTCTAATGCATTGGGACAACTGAGTAGATGCAGTTGCACCATTCAAGGCTTTGAATAAATCTAATGTGAAGGGAGGGATGATGGTTTTGTTCACACTAGGAATCATATCCACTCTGGAATGAGGTCCAGGATGAGTTTATAGTCTATGGCATTTGTGCATTAGAGTGAGCTATGTAGACTAAGAGCCTCATGTTGTTTCTGAATAGCATCCCACAGGCCACACTCTGAAGAGTAGGACAGCCATTTATTTCAACGTAGGTGTATACAGGTAGTCCTTGACTTGCAACCACAATGGAACCCAAACATTTCTGTTGTTAAGTGAGACATGTGTTAAATGAGTCTTGCCCATTTTAAAACCTTTCTTGCTATAGTTGTTAAGTGAATCACTGCAGTTGATAAGTTAGTAAGTGAATCTCGTTTCCCCATTGACTTTGCTTGTCAAAAGATTGCAAAAGGGGATCATATGACCTTGGGATACAGCAATGGTCATAAGTATGAACCAGTTTCCAAGCATCTGAATTTTGATCACATGATCATGGGGATGTTACAAAGGTTGTAAAATGTATGAAAAATGTCACACAAACGTGTGAAAACTGGTCATAAGTCACTTTTTTTAGTACTGTTGTAACTTTAAATGGTCACTAAATGAACTGTTGTAAGTCGAGTATTTAAATTTAATTAGCATTTAAATAGTTTTTAAAAATTCATACGATGCAAGCCACTTCTACACTGCTGCCAATGATATTTTAACTGTAGTCGTCTCAAAGAGGCCTTTACACAGGACTACTCCACATGTAGAGACAGTCTGATATTGTGGTTAAGGCACCAGGCTAGAAACTCGGAGACCATGAGTTCTACTCCAGCCTCAGGCATGAAACCAGCTGGGTGATCTTCAGCCACTCACGCTCTCTCTCAGATCTATGAAGAAGGCAATGGCAAACCACTTCTGAAATCTTATGCATTCCCCATGCATTTAATAATGGTCTCCTTCCAATTAAAAATAACCATTTGATGACAACATTAGAAAACCTCCAAAGAGCTGAAGCTTTCAAACACTATGTATGTTTCTATGGCCACAGTCCAGATGCCTCTGAAGTAGAACCTTCACAATGTCAACTGCTTTGGGAGGGGCACAAAATTGCTGCGGAACAACAGAACATTGTTATTACCACACAATTACCTAAAACATTTCCCAGAGGCATCTACCCAATCATGGGTGAACAGAGCAAAAGACGAGACCATCACGTTCTCCTTATATAGTTTTATAGAAGTTCAGTAATCAAACCTAACCTAACCTGGCTTTTAATTACTGATAACTTTGAATGTGTCTACAAGTAGTACAACCATTCGTTTAGTGACCATTCAAAGTTACAACGGCACTGAAAAAAAAGTGATTTATGACCATTTTCCCACTTAACAACTGTGGCAGCGTCACTATGGTCACATCAGAGGTGGGTTCCTACCGGTTCTAACCGGTTCTTTAGAACCGTTAGTAAACCGGTGATGATGTCACGGAACCGGTTCTTTCGCCGTCTCCGTGGACGCCGCCATCTTGGATTTTGCTTCTGCGCATGCAGAATTTTTTTATTGTTGCGGGGGCGCGCGACCCTGAGCGAACCAGCAGCAAAATTATTCAGAACCCACCCCTGGGTCACATGATCAAAATTTGGGGCCTTGGCAACTGGCATGTACTTATGACTGTTGCACTGTCCTGGGGTCATGTGATCAACATTTGTAACCTTCCCAGCAGGCTCCCAACAAGCAAACTCAACAGGGGAAGTCAGATTTGCTTAATGACTGCATGCTTCACTTAACAACTGCAGTGATTTGCTTAACAACTGTGGCAAAAATGTCATAAAAATGGGGCACAAGTCACTTAACAACTGCCTTGCTAAGCAACGATATTTTGGGCTCAATTGTGGTTGTAAGTTGAGGGCTATCTGTATATTAGCAATAGCTATAGCACTTAGACTTATATACCGCTTTACAGTGCTTTTACAGCACTTTCTAAGTGGTTTACATAGTCAGCATATTGCCCCCAATAATCTGGGTCCTCATTTTACCCACCTCGGAAGGATGGAAGGCTGAGTCAACCTTGAGCCTGGTGAGATTCAAACTGCGAAATTGCAGGCAGCCGGCAGTCAGCCGAAGTAGCCTGCAGTACTGCACTCTAACCACTGCGCCACCGTGGCTGAATAAAATATTATATTTTCCAATTATAATAAATGACACAGCTTTTAAATTTAGTGTTAATCCTCCCTAACATAGCATTGATTATCAGAACAGACTAGAATTTTAGCTCTTTCCATCCACTGGACTTCCAGGTGACCTTCTAATCTGAAATAATGTAGTATTTACTGAATGTACAGAAAAGTAACACAGTTATTTTTTTAAATAAAGGAAACATTCCTTCTTCTAATCAAGCTCTTTTGAAATAAGTTGATGCATAATGTTTTTCCCCAAAACTTTTAGGGTGAAGCCACTGCATTATATCTCTTGGCTGATAGGACATGAAGGCAGCGGAAGTGTGCTCTCCATTCTGAGGAAGAAGTATGTCTAAAAAAATTTTATATTGCATTACAATTCTCAATCTAATTTCAAAGCCCACTGCAAGAAATCAGACCTCTACAAAGATCTCTAGCTCCTTCATCTACACTTTATCATTTAAGAGTGGAAAAAAATTGTCCCAAAGTAAAACCATTATGGGTGTCAAAGATTGAGATCATATTCCTAACCCTAACCCTAACCCTGACCTTTCTAGAGTTATCAACCAATGCTTCTTGAAAATATATTACTTTTTAGTTGATTAGAAAGACTATATACTGATTAAGTAACTCATTAAATGTACATGCATAGTACCAAACACTTAATATAAGTATCTTTTTGAGAATATTAAAGGGCATGCAATATTGTTTATCATATCAGCTGCCAAAAAAGCCAACACAGTTCTAGGCTGCATAAACAGAGGGATAGAATCAAGATCACGTGAAGTGTTAATACCACTTTATAATGCTTTGGTAAGACCACACTTGGAATACTGCATCCAGTTTTGGTCGCCACGATGTAAAAAAGATGTTGAGACTCTAGAAAGAGTGCAGAGAAGAGAAACAAAGATGATTAGGGAACTGGAGGCTAAAACATATAAAGAAAGGTTGCTGGAATTGGGTATGTCTAGTTTGATGAAAAGAAGGACTAGGGGTGACATGATAGCAGTGTTCCAATATCTCAGGGGTTGCCACAAAGAAGAGGTAGTCAACCTATTCTCCAAAGCACCTGGGGGCAGGACAAGAATTATCTGGATCCTTTCCAATCGGGTTTCAGACCTGGTTATAGTACGGAAACTGCTTTGGTCGCGCTGATGGATGATCTCTGGCGAGCCAGAGATGGAGGTTTTTCCTCCATCCTGGTGCTGCTCGACCTCTCAGCTGCTTTCGATACCGTCGACCACGGTATCCTTCTGTGTCGATTAAGGGAGCTGGGAGCGG
>QLTV01000373.1:2349931-2372906 GCA_003457575.1 Thermophis baileyi
TCCCAATATCTAAGGGGCCGCCACAACGAAGAGGGGGGTCATCCTATTGTCAGCTCCAAAGCAACTGAGGGTAGGACAAGAAGCAATAGATGGAAACTAATCAAGGAAAGAAGCAACCTAGAACTAAGGAGACATTTCCTGACAGTTAGAACAATTAATCAGTGGAACAACTTGCAACACTGGAAGTTTTTAAGAAGAGATTGGATAACCATTTGTCTGAAATGGTATAGGGTTTCCTGCCTAAGCAGGGGGTTGGACTAGAAGATCTCCAAGGTCCCTTCCAACTCCATTATTCTATATTTATATTTTTGAAAACCTACTTTGCAAGAACCCACTTTTAGGAATATAACCAGATTAAACATTTAGTTAATGTTCAATTGTAATGTTTACAATTCAAATATTTACTTACTTACTTTAATCACGGCTTTACTTTCACAATAGGTTCTGGGCTCTTGCCTTATATGGAGGAAATGGTGAGACAGGATTCGAACAAAACTCTACCTATTCCATCTTCAGCATTTCAGTGACTTTGACTGATGAAGGCCTTAAATATTTCTATGAGGTCAATTATTACTATTATTATTCCAATATATTATTGTATTGTAAATTCCACAAAGATCAATGAAATAACTTGAAAAGGAATAGAAGATTAGTATTTCTTTTCTTTATACAATCGGTTAGATTCTAAATGTGATGTTCTGTCATCTTCAAGTATAGATTGCATTTAATAGAGATTTATAAATGGTTTAGTGTTGGACAATACTACAGAGGATGAAGCAAGGAGTGAAGATTCATATTTTGCAACTACTTACACTTTTGGGAGTAAGACTATTTTTACAGAGTTTGTTGGAGATTTAGAGATATTTATCAGTAACGAAGGAGAGGAAATGGACAATTCTTCTGAAATCAGTTCCGGTTACTAGATCTTCCATAACATAAGTCTTCATCAATAGTCTATATACTTACTGTATTTTTTGGAGTATAAGACGCACCGAAGTATAAGACGCACCTTAGTTTTGGGGGAGGAAAATAGGGGGGGAAATCTGCCTACCAGGTATTCATCTGGCTAGCATCCTTAGTCTGGTCAGCTTCAGCACATTATTTTATCCCCTGGTTATAGCTGAAAAAACCTTCTTCGGAGGGAGTAGCAATGAAAAAAGCCTGCAAAGACTTAGGGCTGGAAAAAATCTTCTTCAAGGGAGTAGCAATGAAAAAAGCCTGCAAGCCAGGAAGAGCCTGGAAGATCGTTAGCACCTCGTTAGGGCTGAAAAAAAGCTTCAAAAAAGCTACATTCGGAGTATAAGACGCACCGAAATTTTCAACTTCTTTTAGGGGGGAAAAAGGTGCGTCTTATACTCCGAAAAATACAGTATGATCTGTTGGAGTCATAAATGAATTCATGAAAATTCCATGGGGTCCAGACAAAAATCCCATAAAATAATATTTTTCTTTTCCAACTCTAGAATTAAACCATTATCATCAAAGCACACAGGCAATTTTAGTGGCTACCATCCATACTAAAATATCTAAAATCTCAGAGAAAAGATTCTTAGTCCATTTGTACTACCAATCAATGCTAAGTGAGATAATGCTTATGGAGAAAATAATTTCTGATTGGGGATGCCAGAACCATACGATATCAGAAATTATCAGATGTTAGGGCTAAAGTGACAAAACAATACTTTTTTGTTTGTTTGTCTGGAGGATTAATCCTGGTTTATTAATTGTGAATGCTGCCCTGTTTTGTAGTCAAATATATCTCAAAAATAACTGCATCCATTTCTTTATCTTCAGGTTATTCATCTTATATTTCAGTATTTAAAGATGTTGCAAAAAAATGGGCCAGAGAAAAGGTATTTACATATTTAAAAAAATGTTATGACTTTGCTAGTCATTTCTTATTTTGTATTTAATACATTTTCATATTGTAACTGATGCTGTAAATAACAAAGAGTTTAAGAATGCATATTAATCTTCAGATCAAATCATCATATTTTGTATATCGAATCAAATCAACATATGCAAGATATAGAGTAATAGTGTTTGAAATGTACAGGATAATCACTTTGACAGCAGTAATAAACAATGCTATGTAAATAATTATATATTAACAAGGAATAGATCTCTAAAAGGCATTCCTTCAACAAAAGTGAAATTTTATTTGATGTAGGTGTTAGTCATCTGTTCAAAACCATAGCATATGTCTCTATTTCTCATATCCTACAAGTGTGACAGATAGGAAGAATACATATAGTCCTCAATTTACAACGGCGACCATTTGATGTTACAAAGACATGGGGGAAATGTGACTTATGACTGGTCCTAGCACTTAAAACTGCCATAACATCCCCACAGTCACATGACCAAATTTCAGGTGTTGGCAACCAACATGTATTTATAATGATTGCAGTATCCTGGGATCATATGATTGCTGTTTGTGACCTTCCCAGCTGACTTCTGAAAGGAAGACAAATGGGGAAAGCTGGATTCATTTAATTACTGTGTGATTCACTTAACAACTGCAGTGATTCCTTAACAACCTGGCAAAAAAGGTCATAATATCAGGCATGATTCACTTAACAACTGTCTTGCTTAGCAATGGAAATTCTGGTCCCAATCAAAATGAGCTACACAACACAGTCCTTTCAGTAGTTCTAAGAAGGCACCACACCCATTTGCACTACTCAGGTAACCCTGAGGACACAGCTAAAGTGTGAGCTAAGTGTGAGGTCCAAGGGACCTCAATGACTCTCTAAAAAGAATGCAAATGACCAGCTGTCTGCAAGGAATACAAATCCTTCCATTCTCCACCACCCAGTCAGAGCTGAAGAAGCTTCTTGGATGAGAAGCGAAATGTCTTGAAAGAAAAAGAAGAAAGTCCAGTTGCCTCTTGAAAAAGCACCTTTGAGACAAGTTGAGGACTACCTATTTAAAACAAGGGGGGTAATCAATATGTCATGACTCCGATACACTTCCTACTGGATCTTAGTTCCCCTAAAGTACTATATTATCTAGCATTGAGAACTTTGGGGAACATTTCACAGTGCTCAAAATTTGGGCATTTCTTTGTCTTCCAGGTTATATATCTAGGGAAACATAATTATAGTAAATCTTAGTATGTGAAGTACAAGAGTCGGCTTGAATACCAACTTGGTAATTCAGAAAATAGGCAGATTTACTTGGAGAGCCCATAACTTTGGAGAGTCCATAACTCAGTCTTAACAAGTGAGGCTTGTACAGGCAATAAATTAAACATTCATTGGTCAAGATTGTAATCTGTCATGATAACCCCTCTTTCTTTCTCTCATGCCTATTCAGTGCACCCAGAACAAAGGTGTTTTTATTCTGTAGTCATGAAAAGCAGGCTTTAATTTTTGTTTATTTTGAGCTCACATTTTCTATGTAATTTTCTATCACCTGATGATTCAAAGTTATGAATAGTAGTGTAGAAAAACTGCCTTCAATTTCAACCAGTCCCAGCCTGTATACAGGTAATCCTTGAGTTACAACCATTCATTTAGTGACCGTTCAAACTTACAATGACACTGAAAAAAGTGACATGACCTTTTTCACACTTATGACCATTGCAGCATCTCCATGGTCACATCATCAAAATTCAGACACTTGGCAACTGGTTCATATTTATGACAATTGCAATATCCCAGGTTCATGTGATAACCTTTTGTGGCCTTCTGAAGGGCAATGGGGAAGCCAGATTCATTTAACAACCGTATTAGTATCTTAACAACTGCAGTGATTCACTTAACAACAGTGGCAAGAAAAATAGTAAAATGGGGTAAAATTACTTAAACAACTGTCTCACTTAGCAACAGAAATTTTGGGCTCAATTATGGGCATGTTCAAGGATTACCTGTATCTTTCTTATGTGTAGATTTAAGGTCCAAGAATAGAGCAACCACTACAAATACTGCTGAGAATGTTTGAGATTGTAGGCCAAACATTTCAAGGATAACCGAGATAGGGAACAGCTGTTCTATGTGATAATGGTAACAACTTTTTGTTTTGCAGAATATGGGAAGAGATTCAGAAGATTGAAGCTAATGAATTTTGTTTCCAGGAACAGGTGATACGTTTGCTTCTAGTTTCCAATATGCCTGCAGTATCACTGGAAATATTGGCACATTATTTTAAATAATGGAATTCAAATGATTCTAACTCTTGTGAATTGTGCTGTGTTTCAAAACTAAGTTTTAAGAAACTCTAATCTTCTGACTTTATTATTTCTTCATCATGTTTTCCATATCTCCAGACGGACCCAATTGAGTTTGTAGAAAATATATGTGAAAATATGCACATCTTTGAAAAGGAAGACCTACTAACAGGAGACCAACTACTGATTGAATATAATGCTGAAGTAAGTGGAGCCCACATGTGTCTGAAAAAAAGCGAAAGGAAAATCACTCTAGAATCACCTTTTCCACTCTGGCACCATCCAGATATATGATTGCAACTCTTACAATTCTATAAAAGCTTATGTTAGCTCAGAAATCTAAATTTTGTAGATTGAAGGCATCTAGATGGCCTCAGCTGAGGAGTCTGCTCTAGAAACATTAACACTAAGTTCAAGAAGTGTTTTGCTTAGTTAGAATATTTGTGTAGATTTCCTGATCCAAAATGTAGTGAAGCTTCTTTAAAGTGTAGCTCTAGTGGCAATGGTAAGATTTGATTTTCTATTGTGTAGGTAAATACGACCAGGTTCCTAACCAATCAGCCAGTGAGTTTCAATGGATTGATAATATCCCATCCTCCATCTCCCATAATAATTCTTATGTCATTGCAATAAAAAAAGTCAGTTTAAGAACAAAGAGGCAACTTTTATGAAAAATGAAGAATGGATTGATTTATTCTTTTATCTATTGTATTTGCAGATCATTGCTGATGCCCTTAATCATCTCACTCCTGAAAAAGTAAACATCTTTCTCTTATCTCCTTCCCACGGGGGACAATGCTCCAAGAAAGAAAAGTGGTTTGGGGCACAATATTGTATGTTAGGTAAAGTGTCCATTTGTGTTATTACTGGTTTGTAAAAATCTGCTTCAAAACATCTCGGAGCAAAGATGTTACCAATGGTGCAAATTGCTGCATTAACTTCCATATGAATTGTTTAGTTACAAGAATTTCCCTGTAGAATTCAGAATTCAGAGTTTTCATTTTATTCATATGGCGTGGAGCATGGTAGCTCTTGCTGTCCTGTGGCATTGGCCATGCTGACTGTGTCCTGTCTCAGTTTGCAAACATACCCATGCAGACACAGTTTCTGTGGTGTTAAGCAGATAACAGTAGACAATACCATAAATCAGAGTCTGTGCAAAGAGAGCTTATTGGAATAAGTCCGTTTGAAGTTTAAGCAGCAAGAGAGTGATCCAAATATGATCCATAAGCCAGAGTGCTGAGTCTAGTAGTCAGCCAATCCAAAAGTCAAGGCTTCAAGAGTAAGTAAACACAGGAACAAAAGTCACAAATTATGATTAAATAATGAAATTAGATGAAATGAAGATGCAGTAAAAGTTTTGAGATTTGGGAAACAAAATTGACAGCTTCCTTCTTTTCCTGTGGTGTTTCTGGTATTAAAAGAGTCTAGCTGCCCTCTGAGAGGGAGAGTTGTATGCACAATTTAAAAAGCTTATAGAATTAAAATTAAGAAAACTAGAGATTGCTTGAGTCTAGTTTAAGCAAAATTCTGTGCACCACCGAATCTAAGGCTATCTTGAGGTATTCTCTACTAAAGCATTCATTCTGAGTTGTGTTACATTCACAGACATTGACCCATATTGGAGCAAGTTGTGGAACACTGATTTCCCTCTCAATCCAGATTTACATCTGCCACAAGAAAATAAATATATAGGTTAGTACTACAACCACATAGTCTTGTTCAATTTAATAGTGTTCTTATTATGGCACTGAGTTAAACCATTAACCCACCATTGTACACATTGGTAGCTCTAATATCTTTTGGGGAGCAAGGACTATAAATATAAATAAATAAAAGTAACAAATAATAGACTTGGATACATCAGCCAAGATTTTCTTTTTCTTCCCTTAGTGCTTCCCACTCTAGGTTTATGGGACAAGGATTGTTTCAAAAAAAAAAAATTCAACTAATCTAAGCCCCAGGTTTTAATGCTTTTGCCTGAAAATGGTAGGAAATTACGCGTGAATTTTGGGAATTGTAGTCAAAATTTTAGGAAGTAACTATAGAAGTTTGTATGTCCAGAGATTCATACAAAGTTCATGAAGATCTTATGCAGCAATGTAGCAGGCAACCAAGTCCATGAATAAATATTATCTTCAGTATAGTAATTTGCCACTTTTATCCCCTATTTTAGCCACAGATTTCTCTGTGAAAGAAACAAATAGCCATGCTCCAGAATATCCTACCAAAATAATAAACACACGTGAAGGGTGTCTATGGTACAAGGAAGACAATAAATTTGGTGTCCCCAAAGGTAAATTGTATACATACAAATGAATCATACTTCTTAGATTACATCTATGGAAAAGGTATAGTAAGATATCTTATCAAGGTATTAATGTTCTTTAATTAATTGCTCAAAGCAATCAGCACTTTGGAGAGCACTTTGTCATGGAAAATCTCTTCTCAATGCTTCCTTTGGGGAAACAGATGTGAAAAGAGCTTAGGATAAATGCTTAACAAGAAGGTGATTTAAGGTAAATCTACCCAAAGAATTGACATATTTAAAGTGCATTTGCTTCCTATAAATTCCTGAAACAACCATTTTGTCCAACTGAAATTAAAACCTTGTGTTAACAATCAGTTCCACCCATTGATTAGTGTTTACTATTGGGGGCAATGTTGGGCATAGGGAAGATTGTTTATGTGTCTCTATTTGTCTGTCTTCCCTTTTCTGCCTTTTTCCCTCCCTCTTTTCCATCTCTCTCTCCATATCACTCTCTCTCTCTCTCTCTCCATCTCTCTCTCTCTCTCTCTCTCTCTCTCTCACACACACACACACACACACACACACACACACACACACACACAGACAGACAGACAGATCATCATCATCATCATCAGAATGAGGATCTTCAAGTATTGTCACCACTAATAGTAATGGTTTCAAAAAGCATAAAATTGTCATGTTTGATCTAATTGAACAACCCTCAACTGGTGTAGAAGAGATTTCAGTGACTCTTTAAAAATATAGATGTATGTACATAAACAGCACAATTTTTATATTCTTATTGCTTTTCCAACTTATTCATTTTTCTCCAGGATTTATCTGTTTCTACCTGGTATCACCAATAATAATACAGTCTGCACTGAAGTAAGCATTTTTATAATTGACTGGTTGCACTGATTTTTAAAAATGATAAGAGATTTCATTGTTACTTGTTAGGTTGTAATAATACATATACAGCCTTGTAGGAAGGGATTTAGATTTGCTTTGATTAAGCAAAGACCTTGAACCAGAATTCTGTGGTTAGAAGGCTCCTTGCAGCTCTACCTTAGCACTAGCCTAAGTTTTCTAGGATAGGTGGATTCGGAATTGGTGCAGTGTTCACCAAAGCCTTGAGATCTGAAGATCTTTCAGTACATGGAAAGGGGGCTTCAGGTTGCATGGCTTTGAGATTGTCCTCAGCACTTCCCAGAGCTATCTACTCTGGAAGGACCTTTACCAAGCAATCAGGAAAAGGCTCCACATTTGCTAGCTTCAGTGCACACCATGTGACTCATTGAAGTTGCTGATCTGGAAGAACTTCAACAACTATTAAGATTACTACTTTAGGCACAGAGAGCCAGTAATCCTGTACCATTTGTCAAAGTCATCCAGCCTGGAAGCCCTTTGACCAATGCTGCAAAAGAAGGTTGAGAGATTTTTTTGATCTGCGGAACTTACCAAAGACTCCTATCAGTTTTCTTTCATAGTCTTTTTTTTTTTCTGGAGAGGTTTAAAGGAATTCGTTTGAATCTTTGTTGTAGTGAAGCCACCACTCCAAAGTTTTGCACTAGAATGCATAAAGGCAAGGATAATTGTTTCTATACCTTAAATTCACTCAGTATATCTTGAAGAGAGAAAAAGCTCATGAATGTAAAAATGTCTGTATGTCTATGGAGATTCTCAGTCATCCAGGTAATGGTTGTCCCAAAGGTACTTTTTCAAGGGGCAACTGGATAGTTGCCTCTTGAAAAAAACACCTTTGGGACAAAAATGTCTGTAATTTTTGGAAATGACTATATTTTTCCCATTGCAGTTTAACTCTCCCAAACATATTATGTCAAAGGGAAATTGACCCATGGAAATGACAATCTATAATTTTAGTCTTAGACTAGCCACTTTTCTGTTTCTCCTGTAAAATATGAAGACATGACAACGCTGTCACTTCAACTTATGTTAATTCACTTCATTTTCCCCTCACCTAGCATGGTGCTTTTTGATACTTTTGTAAGCATCCTCAGCCATAACCTTGCTGAACCAGCATATGAAGCTGATGTTGCTCAGTTGGAATATAAAGTGATGGCTAAAGAGCATGGCTTGACCATCCGAGTGAAAGGCTTTAACCACAAGCTACCTGTGAGTGATCCTTACTTCTTCATAAACTACTTCCATTCCAGTGACCATAAAGATTAAAAAAAATGATCATCACCAGGACAACTTATCTGAAATGAAAGGATAAGACATGGAAGTTCAGGTCATCCTCAACTTGTGACCATTCGTTTTATGTCTGTTCAGAGTTACAGTGGCCTAGAACAGATGTTTTACGTACTTCTAGCTATTGTAAAATGTTGCTTCTCCTCCTCTTTGGCCCCAAGACTAGATTTTGAGTGCTTGGCAACCAGCTTGCCTTTACAACCAGTTGTAGCATTCTGAGGTCATGTGAGCATGATTTATGACATTTTTTGGAAGAGTATGTTTACTTGATGACCGTACCATTTACTTAATGATCATGTGATTCTTTTAATGGCCATCCTGAAAAATGTCAAAATAACAGGTCTGATCAGATGGGTGCCTCCATTTATGACTGCAACTACTTACAACCAAATGTCCAATTGGAGTCATAAGACAAGGATTACCTGTTGCTACTATTTACCTAATCCTTGGTGAAAGACATCATAAATCAATGCCATAAGATGGTGTACACCAGTGGTTCTCAACCTTTCTAATGCCGCGACCCCCCCGCAACCCCCCCCGCTGCCGCTCTTTTTTTTTTACCCTCTGCGCATGCGCAAAGCATTCTGCTCATGCGCAGAGGGTAGAAGAACCCAAATGGCGGCGTCCGGGCTACCAGCTGTCCGGCGACCCACAGCACGGCCAAACCGGGACCTTTTCGCCCCTGCAGTGACGGTGGCACCAAAATGGCGGGCTAACGCATGCGGCGACCCCTGTGAAATGGTCGTTCGACCCCCAAAGGGGTCGCGACCCACAGGTTGAGAACCGCTGGTGTACACCAATGTTTCTCAATCTTGTGGCCTTAAGATGGGTGGATTTCAACTCCAAGAATTCCACAGGCAGCATGGGGAGTTGAATTCCACCCATTTTAAAGGTGATGATGTTGAGAAACACACTAAATAAAATTTTTCTACCTTGGTTTGTTGTCTGGCTACAAATAACTCTTTCTCCATCCTCTTATCTGAGATTGTCTAGCTGGAAATTTGGATATTTGACTTTTCTAAATTCCATTGAAAAGGAATCCTATACTGCAATCCTCAAATGAGCTATAAAGAATCAGAAGAAAGAAATTATTCTTGACATTTTATTCCTGATTTATGTAATGTTTACTGATCTATATAAATATCAACATTCCATTATTTTTGTGTCTTTATGCCATTATAGACCAAAACAAGACAATCATTTACTGTACCTCATCAGGCTCCAAGGCTTACATGGGATAGAGGGAAGAATTTATAATGTCACCAGGAATGGCAGATGGAAATGTTTAGCTCAGTGATTTTATTTATTTAATAAATTAATGGGTTGATTTGAATGTTTACGTTTTAAGGGTGGGTTGAATTATTTTATTCTTCACTTCAAGGAGCAGATTCGGATTTCTGAAAGTTTGTGAGGCCTATTAGAAGCTTGCTTAATTTTACAAAATATGGCCTTATTAATATTTGAAAGCTGATATTATGACTACATTTAACCTTCTTTGTTCCACCTCTTTTAATTGAACATCAAAGATGCTGGATTTTAGATCCTTCACTATCCAGCATACAGATTGGTATGTTTGTGCTTTGGACCAAGAGTTGTGAGATGCTTAATATGGTAGCTTTAATCTTTTATTTCATAAAATGCTGCTCTACTTGATCTTTGCTTTTCTTTCTAGTTGCTGTTTCAGTTGATAATCAATAATTTATCTGAATTGAACATCACACCTTCAAACTTTCAGATAATAACAGAGCAGCTGAAAAGGTCCTATTTTAATTATCTCATCAAAACAGATACACTGGCCAAGTGAGTGTTTTTAAGTTTTAACTTCATGGGGAAAAATGACCGTGTTGGAGCTTAATTGTATAAATTCACTACAACAAAAACAAAACAAATAACAACAAAACTAGTTTCAAGCCTATGAGTTTAAAGATGCGTGGTGGTGGTTGAATCCATAGACCAGTGATGGCGAACCTATGGCACGTGAGGCATTGCCCTATGTCAGCTCCAGCGCGCATGCGCGTGCTGGCCAGCTGATTTTCGGCCTTGGGGAAGGCCGTTTTTGCCCTCCGGAGGCTTCAGGAGGCTTCCCTGAAGCCTCCGGAGTGCGAAAAATGACCCAACGGCAAACTGGAAGTTCAGAAAAACAGACCTCCGGTTTGCCTGTTGGGCCATTTTTCGCACTCCGGAGGCTTCAGGAGGCTTCCCTGAAGCCTCCAGAGTGCGAAAAATGGCCCAACGGGCAAACTGGAAGTCCGTTTTTCTAGTTTGCCCATTTGGCCGTTTTTTGCCATCCCAGGGTTCAGTGAGGCTTGTGCGCATGCACAGGGGCAGCGTGGGGGTTGTGCGCATGCGCAGAGGGCAGCGTGGGGGTTGTGCGCATGCACGGGGGGGAGGGAATGGGTGTGGGCACATGCTCGCACGCTAGCGCCTGCGCTCACACCCTTTTGGCACGCGAACCAAAAAAGGTTCGCCATCACTGCCATAGACAATATGTGCAATCTATAACTTTCCCCAGGCTAGAAGAAACATTTGGCCTTGAATTAACAAACCAGAAGATGCATTAGAACCAATGTCATAAATGTGAACAATAACTGAACAAAAACTAGATGTGATTTTCTTGAATTAAAAGTATATTCAGGCAATTAGTTCTCATTAATGTATGACCTCTCATATACTTAATTGTTTGTCACATCAAGGCTGTCACAAATTGGTGATAAATTTTTGAACAACGTTACCCAATGTGTTAGAGTAGAGAAATGTGAGTTCACATTATGCACCTTCTGCTATAGAGGTGCATTTTCTCTAGCATTGGAACCCTGTAATCATGGAACACCCCTATAGTCAAATATTCTGCTTGGTCCTCTTATGAGTAAGTGGCTGTTCACATATAGAAGTTCCACATGTTTGGTGGTGGGACACTGGGAGAGGAGTGGAAGAAATTTGCTTCAATACCTAATTGAATGACATATGAATGGAGTTAGATTATTATGATGCTTTCAGCATTTAAAAAAACCTAAGAATCCAGAAGCAATACATATTTACTGATACATCTTCATTTTGGAATTTTCAGAGACATACGACTAACAATATTGGAGCATGGCAGATGGTCATTAATAGAGAAATATCAAACTTTGATTAATGGTATTTCTATAGCATCTCTGACAAAATTTGTGAGTGCTTTCAAATCAAACCTGTGGATAGAAGGACTTGTCCAAGGAAACTTTACAAAAAATGTGAGTACAAAATCCACTTAGATACGAGATGGTGAAAGTCATCAGCTGGTACCAAGAACTCCCTAACTTTTATACCCTTTTACAAACTATATGTTCTACCAGATATTTATTAAATGATAATAAATCTTTTATAACAATAAATCCCATCTTTATTTATAACTTGTATTTTATTGTTTTATTTGATTTTATTATTGATCCTGATAGGCTCAAGGTTGACTCAGCCTTCCATCCTTCCAAGGTTGGTAAAATGAGGACCCAGATTGTTGGGGGCAATATGCTGACTTCTTAAACTGCTCATAAAAGGCTGTAAAGCACTATGAAGCGATATATAAGTCTAAGCGCTATTGCTGTTTAATATATTTTTATATATTTATACATATATTTATAGTTGTATTTTAATGTTGTAAGCTGCCCAGAGCCATGTTGTGGTGAGATGGGTGGCAAACAAATTTAATAAATAAATAAAAATAATGAAATCAATAAACATTATAGAATAAATTTTCCTATATAGGTTTATTAATCTAGCCCAGGGGTGTCAAACTCGATTTCATTGAGGGCTGCATCAGGGTTGTGTTTGATCTCAGGGGGCTGGGTGGGTATGGCCAGGGTGGGCATGGCCAGCTCAACATCACTCATGTCAAGGGTGCCTTTGGTGGCTTGGGCGGGGCTGGGGGAATCCATTGTCTCCAGCGGAGGAAGGCGAGACCAGGGAGAGCACCAAACCCTTGTCCTTAAGAGGAGCCTCCTTGTCCCTCTCAGGCCACACGGAGGACTGCCGGACAGCGGCACAGGCTGTCCAGAGCCCTAGGCAGCAGGGGGCAAGCACCCAGCCCAGCCCTCAAGCTCCCAGGGCACTGGGACCCCAAACTCTGTTTTCGGCTGCGACAGCCTCCTGCAGTGGTTTGCCAGCAAAAACGGAGCTCGGGAAGGCTGCACTGGCAGACCACAACAGGAGGCTGTTGCAGCCGCAAACAGAGCTTCCAAGCTTCATTTTCACTGGCAGAGCACTGCAGGAGGCTGTCCCGAGCTCCATTTTTGCTGGCAGAGGCACTGCAGGCTGGTCCTTTGATGTTTCCAGGGTGGCCCCGCGGGCCAGATCTAAGCACCCCATGGGCCAGATCTGGCCCCTGGGCCTTGATTTGACACCCCTGATCTAGCCTATAGTCTTGGAATTTCATGATCTTGATGCAAAAACTGTTGAATATTGGGACAAAATCACTTTGCCTATTTTATTTTCAAATTTATTACCTTTCACAATTTATCTCTTAGGAGTCAACAGAGTTTATGAATTATATCTCTGGGTAAGTATTGCAATTTGGTTCTCCCTACTGAATAAAAGACACAGGGTTTTTTTTGCTAGAACTACATGGTAGTTAGTATTATTTTCACAACACTAAACCATAATTTGCATTGGAAACTTAATTCTTTATAGTTACCAGACCTTTTAGTATACATTTAATACAGTTGTGTTGTATTATTTATTTATTAGGCTTGCGTGCATTTAAGAACACCTGCATTATTATAGCGCTTGTTTAAATCTCTCTATTTTTAAAATTATTTTCTATCAAGTTATCTTAATTAGCAAAAAAGCTTTGAAATTCCAGATTTTTTTCATACTATAAATATTATTATGTATTGTTTGATGTCAACTTGCATTAATTTAGACCAACTGGCTAATTTAAAATTCCAGCATAATTTTCATATTAAAGCCATCTACTGTTTCCATGAGCTTATACTATATGCCAGCAAAGTAGATTCTGTATCACTATAGCAGGGAGGTTTGCTGAATGTATAGTATAAGCCTCAATCAACTCCTGCACTACATTTATTATTCAGAAGAGATGGTGCAGTCATCCCATTCTAATATTTGGAAGCAAGGAGACCTCATTGTGTAGAACTTCAAAGGGCATTGTGGAATTTTTTTTTTTACATAAACATACCTTTGATTGTGACCTTTGTCAGACGACATAGCAATGCAACTGTAGGGCAGGGTCATTTGAAGACTGATATGGGCTAAGAGACAGAACCCAACAGAGCAGATGGAGGAAAACTGGTCTGTTCTGCCAATGTAGCTGAAACCTCAGGTTGCATACAGGAAACCCCCAAGCACCATCTCAGTCCATAAGAGTGACAGCAGGTCAAAAGCCAGACTACTGAAAAGATGCAGAAGCATGAGACTGTAGGAAAATTCAGTCTTTCTTCCTTGGGAATAGAAACTTAGGTGTTTTTAGAACTGCTGCTGAATAAACCAGATTTCTGAAATTCTAAATAACAATGGCAGACTAAGTGCTATAGCTTGCCATTAGAAAATGACCCACTGTTAAAAATATGAATATTTTGTGTTCTCCTCTGTTAGAACTTTTCCCTGTATCTGCAACTACTTGGAGTCAAACAGGTTTGTAATTTTCTGCTGCTTTGACTCAGTTTTGGACCTACAATGCATCTGACTTCTGCCTCATTCCTTGGTTGCATTTTCCAAGGAAAGCTGAGCAAGTTTTGTTTACTTACCAATGTGCTGATTCTTTGGCAGGAAAAAAATGCTTTCAAAGTGCTACAAACTCCTACACTGATAAAGATGAAGGTTGAAATGAGGGGTCCTTTGTGCTCTCTGAGCTTGGTTGTAAGAAAACAACCAAGAAAGTTGCAAGAAAGCGGACCTTTCATTACCTAAACTAGGTAACTAGTGGATTGATGATTTATCTAGTTTGGGTAATGAAACATCTGCAAAATACCAACCAAGCTCAGAGAGTATCAAGGTCCCCCTCATCCTCTTGATGATGCTGTGATTATTCACCTGCCAGTGAAAAAAAATGAGATATCAAAAAGCATAATCAGGGAGTTGGACTGCTGTTTTTAGGGAGATTTTAGTATGTAGAATAATTTTTTCCATATGAGCTGCTTTGTTATTATTATTTTTTGTCTCCTTCCTTCTCCAGAAAATTGCAGTTCCGTCCTCTAATACACCCATGTCCCATTCAGTTTCGAGTGATGGAGTTGCCTAGTAATCACATCCTGTGTAAAGTGAAATCTCTTCACGTTGGGGATGCAAACACTGATGTCACAGTCTATTACCAGGTGAATTTTACCTCAGGATTTGAAATGGATGTTAGGCTGTATAATTATTTATATCAAGTTATTGTGCTTGTTAAGCTATTTTATCATGTGACAATTTTTAAAAGTGACACTTGTACCTTTTTATTTTTGTCTTTTAGTCATAAATAAAAATTGTTGCATCATTTGAAAATAATACATTCATATAATTTATCCTATGATTCAATATTAAATTTTGAGGAGACAATAATTAGCATCATAATAGTTACCTTTTTACTGATTTCTTACATCTATCCCACATTTCTTAGTCTATTACTAATTGACTAACTGATTACTAGTCTATTACAACTGGAAATCCCTTATAGACTTTTTACATGAGGCTGAAAAAAATGCACTTATGGTATGATTCGTGGGTTTGATGATTTAAAAAATGGATAGTACAAAAAATGAGCTTATTTGCAATCAAAGTAAGAGATAATTTTGTAATTGTGCTTATACAGTATTTGCTGCAAAGGAAAATGGAAGCTTCTTCTTTCTATTTTTTTTTTCAAGCTTAAAATGGCATTATTAAGGAAAGGGTAGAAAATAAGCTTTTTGAATGAGTAATTGTCAAATAGAGCGAGGAGGGGTTGTCAGAAAAAAGAACCTCCAAAACCATGATGGTGATAGAAACCAGTAGTAATAGATTACTGTATTTTATGCACTATAAGACACACCTGACCATAAAATGCATCTAGGTTTAGAGGAGGAAAACAAGAACAAAAATATCAGGCAGTACCTGAGAGGACCACAGATACCGGTAGGTGTCCTCTCATGTGCCAGCTCTGCCTATTGAGTCCTGCACTGCGGAAAAGAGACAGAAGAGGCGGGCAATGACAAAGATAGAACAGGCGGGGTTCAGCACTGTAAAAGGACCCCACCACTGCGGCCCAGCTGCTATTCACCAAAGGACCGGCACCGATGCACAGACATTTCCATCCACTTTGAGGGGGGAGTGCATCTTATGGAGCGAAAAATACTGTAGATAGATTACCAGAAGCAATCAAGACTTCATATCTTTTTTTTTTACATGTATTATCTGCAAAAAAAAATGGGTCTTTCGTCAAACATTTATGGCCACCAATGTGACTTTCTCAACCTGCCCCATGGATATCTCTTGACATCACTGTTGTCAAACACTGCCAGTGTTTTTCTCCCAATCCCTTCCTTCAAATGGGCAATTTGAGCATTGCAGGCAAAAATAATAGTTTAACCAAGTTGATTGGCGGCTTTGGTGATCCAGAGACCTGAGTTCTTTAGCAAAACTTAGGGCAAGAACTAATTAAAAGCATTCTTATGGTATATTTTCATTTTGAAATGTATACCATATACCTAGACAAATCATTAACCTACTATTATCTAAATTTTTAGACTGGAGCTAAGAAATTAAAAGACTACACACTCACAGAACTGCTTGTGGTAAGTTCTAGTGCCTGTAACTTTACAAACTAATGCCCGTGTTTGTTCTTTCTGCTTCCTCTTTACTCTCTGTCCTGGTGTGCATAATTTTTAATTTATAGGCTGAAGGACTATTGTATTTTTTCAACTGCTTTGTAAGCTCTTTCACCACTTCTTAGTTGTTATTAAAAAGTGTACTTCTCCTCGTCCTCACCCTTATATCTCTAATTCTAAACATTATAGAAGCAAATCTGTCAATCTATGGTGAAATAAAATCAGGAATTTAATAGCACTTTTTCCTACTAGCAAATTTTGTTAAAATGAACAACATACCATGAGCTGAAGTTCACTTCATCAAATGCAGCAGAAGCTTATCCCTTTTAATAAAAATTTGTTACTTAGCAAAGGTGCTATCAGATTCTTCATGTAATTCTAGATACGTTTCAGAAGAAAGTCACAATTGTAAAACTTTTAACATCTTCTCCCCTTTATAAGGAAAAAAATAGAATCAAGCAGCAGCATATATAATTCTATAAATGTACTAGCTGATACCCGTGCTCCGCTACGAAACTATGTGATGGGGCTTGATAAATTGACACTTAAAGCTTGAAAATTAATGAGTAGTTAAAAAAGGGACTGTATTATTTCGTTAGAGATGGTAAGCTAAGTTTCTGTTACAGATGAAGACATTATTTGCATAGCATAGACTTTCAATTCGTCCCTCAGATGAATTGCTCAGGACCTCCCTGTAAACAACATTCCTGGTTTTGCTCTCTGGTTGGAGGATGACCAGGCTGTCAGGTGAACTGACTCTGGAGCATGCCACATAGAACTGGCCATGGGAGAAACAGGCAGCTTCTGTAGTAAAGCTGCTTGCTGCTGTGAAAGCAAAAGCGAAACTGAAACTCCTCTGCTTGTGTTTTGCATTTGGATCAGATTTCTTTTCAGGTGGGGAGGGGGAAGTAGAACTCCTTAGCATCAGAGCTTGTTAATATTAATATAAGAAATACTCATGCTGCGATGGTCATTTTGAAAAATCCTTTCTTAGTGAGCACCTAGAAGCCAAGAAGAACATACGTGGCAAATTTCAAGTTTGTAGGCTTTACGGTTCTGGAGATTTTGTGATTAATGTGTGAGTTAAGCAAACTACATTATTTAACTTCTAAATCTCTGGAATTTCAGATGCACATGGAGGAGCCATGCTTTGATTTCCTGAGGACCAAGAATACACTGGGGTGAGTTTTCCACTTCTAGTCTTGTGGAAGTATCTGATCATAGACTATAGTTTTTATATCTATAGGATTGGTTCCTCTCTCTTGCTCCCTGTATCTTTCTATTTAAATATAAACATACAGAACAGCCTTTTATATTAAACGTGATGTATTTCTGTAAAGATTTTCAAGTTTTTTCAATCTCTAGAGAATACCTTTAGAGGCAAAAAAAAATTATCAAGATCTAGCATTAGTATATAATTGACAGCAATTAAGAAAAATGTTTTAAAACATAGATGGACAAACCTTTAGCCAATTGTGTCATTTCAAAAGCTACTTGTAGCCAACAGACTTCTGTCTCTGGTATACTTTCAAGGAAGGAAGGAAGGAAGGAAGGAAGGAAGGAAGGAAGGAAGGAAGGAAGGAAGGAAGGAAGGAAGGAAGGAAGGAAGGAAGGAAGGAAGGAAGGAAGGAAGGAAGGAAGGAAGGAAGGAAGGAAGGAAAAATAGAATAAGAAAATGGAAGGAAGGAAATAATACCTCAAAATTCATTTTTTAAAAGAACTAAATTAGACTAGTTTTTCTTTTAACACATTCCACAGTCAAAACTTTTTTAATAAGATTAGTGGGAAAACCCCAAAATAATAGTTATTAATTAGGAAACAATGTGAAAAACCTAATTATTCCCTTCCTAAACTGTCATCTATCCATGTTTAACTTAAAAGTAATAAGGAAATAACTGCTTTTAAACATCAAATAAATCTATAAGATCATTGTTTCTTCAATCTTGTCAGTTTGAAGCCTTGCTGGCTGGGGAATTCTGGAAGTCTGAAGTCCACACATCTTAAAGCTGCCAAGATTGAAAAACACTGCTATAGAGTATTTCCCTACTCCATATGGAAAAGGCAGATTAAAAAGGCAGATTAAAAAAAAAAGCCATAACTTTGGTTTTGGGCTTCCCACCATCCCATCTGTGAATTAGGTCCTTAATGAATAAGTTTACCATCCTGAATATTAGCCCGGAAGAAGCAATACCGAACAAAATGTCTTCTAATCTGGTACCTTTGAGATGTTTGATGTTGCAGCCTCAATGGGGACGATCTAACATTGGAGAAAGAATCCAGGGACAGCTGGACTTAACCCCACTGATGGAGTGGACCATCACTGTCTTTTTCCTCTCCCTTGAAGTCTAGGAGATAGAAAGGCTTTGGTTAAATCACTAGTTCAAAGCTGTAACTCTAGTAAATCACTGAATGTTGGCTTCCATGAAGTTTCAATAAGCATATGGAAGAATGAGTTTAATAGGAAAATGAATGTATATTAACACACCCTAATTAATAGTCTGCATAAAGTTACTTCTGATTCTGGATATTGTTCTGTTCATTTGCTTTAGTTACCATGTCTACCCTGCTACAAGAAATACTTCTGGGATCCTGGGTTTTTCTGTTACCGTAACAACACAGGCAACCAAATATAAGTAAGTCTCTCTTTTTTTTTCATAGCAAGTAAATGCTATATTATTGTTTCCATCCTACAACTCTATGAGTTCTGGAACTCTTAATAGCTAATCATTCTTGAAAAACTCTGACATGTTTAAAACTGCTAATTCTCCATTACAAATGTTTCTGCTGCTTTCTTTTAAAGCTGAGAGGTTTAATGTATTTGCTGAGATATATTTCCAAAACAAGCCTACCTACTTAAATTGTCTGACCTATAAGAGACAGGAATGCCTATCAAATTTATGGCCCAGATCCAGGTACATTAAAACGAAAGTTACCAATTCATAGCAGTTACTAAATTAAACTCCACAACATACCTTCACTGAATTTTAGCTGGATTAGGATTTTTTCTAAAAATGAAAATTGACTTTAGCTTAACATAATCTTATACAGTCCTATACTTCATAAATTACTTTCGAATATACATGTCAGCCTTAATTTTTTTTATATCATCAATTTAGAAGATTTGAGGGTAGCATGTTATCTACACAAAGACTGAGCATATTGCAGGGAATTTTAATTTGAATTAGGGAGAAGGCAAATTTTTCTGAGAAAATTCACTACTATTATCACTCTCTTTTTTAAATAAAGAAGGATCTTTATATGTGCATAAATGTGTATGCATACACACACAAACACACATAGAGAGAGGTGTCCATTTAAGGACAACCCAGGGTTTTTAAAAATAAATGCTTCATGAAAGAGAGTTGAACATTCGCCAGAAAAAGAAAGACAAATATATGATTATTGTTTAGAAATGTGCTAAACTGCAGCCTTAGACACGCAGCTTTTCAACATGCAAATTGGATTCTATTAAGAACATAAGAGTTGCCAAGGACTCTCTTAAAACTTGTCAAGAAGAGGCAAGCAAATAATTATTGGTCTTTCAGCTGGATATTATTTTCTAAAAGTAAACTAATTTTTTTCCTATTTTTAGTCTTGATACATAATGTAGCAACACAAAAGGGAAAACAAGAATACAGGTAGTCTCAATTTACAATAATTCATTTAGTGACTGTTCAAAGTTACAATGGCATTGACAAAAGTGATTTATGACAATTTTTCACATTTAAGACTGTTACAGCATCCCCATGCTCACGTGATCAAAATTCAGATGCTTGGCAACAAGTTCATATTTATGATGGTTGCAGTGTCCAGGAATCATATGACCTTCTGACAAGCAAAGTCAATGGGGAAGCCAGAGTCACTTAACAACTGTGATACTAACTTAACAACTGCAGTGATTCACTTAACAAGTGTGGCAAGGAAGGTCGTAAGATAGGGGGAAATTCACTTAACAAATGTCTCACTTTGCAACATAAATTTTGGACTCAGTTGGGGTCGTAAGTCGAGGACTACCTGTATTTTGATGGAAAAGAAAAGATGGATAACCAGTTTAGTAGAGATGGTCACATTCCCTGCCCTCTCAACAGATGGAAGGAATCATTTCACTGGGGAAAATTGCTGAAACCTAATTTCATTCGACTCTGATGAGTGTCTGTTGCCCATCATGGCTTACCTCCTTTAATACAATTGGACCACCTAAATTCAAATCAATCTATTGCTTGGGTTCCAATTTCTTCCAGATTCACTACTGTGTATGTTTATTGGTTAATGGTGGGGGGGGGGGAATCTAGCTTTTAGCATCTCCTGACTAAGGGGACAAATACTTGCTGGCAGTCAACAGAACTTTGATCAGCTCTGGGTTACATGAAAGGCAGCTTGTTCAGCCTTCACTAAAATCCAGAACTGAACCTAGGCAAGACTAAATACTGTATAGGTGGCATTAAGAACATTGAAGATCATATTATCTCTTTTAAATTTTTTTAGCTCTGAATATGTTGACAAAAAAATAGAAGAATTCTTTGCACACTTTGAGGAAAAACTCCGGAATTTGTCTGAAGAAGAATTTCTTGCTCAGGTACAGATTATATAAATGTATGATTTAGATTATAGAAAGGTAACCTTATGATCACCAGATACTTGTAGTTCAAATCTCATTAATCTTAGTTTACTTAATGGCAAGGGATTGTAGAAACTCTAATCCAAAACATCTGGAGGACGTCAAGTTACATGCCCCCAATTTAAATAGCACATTATTTTCAAGGAATTTGTAGCAGTCACCCTGGGTTGTCATAAGAGCTCTCTAATCTGCACCAATTAATGAGTTAAATTTAATTCCAAGCAGATCTTGTTCAATAGGTATTGGTTGAGTTTCTTATTCTGATATTGAGACAATGTCCTAGAGCAGAGCTGGGTTCTAAAAAATTTTACTACCGGTTCTGTGGGTGGGGGGCATGTGATTGAGTGGGCGTGGTCAACATGATGTCATTCATGCAGTCATATGACCTCCCCACCAAGCCATGCCCACCGAAACGGTGGCAAAAAAATTTGGGACTTTTTGACACTTTTTTTTTGACACTCCAGCCCCATATCCAGGTTGGGACGCCATGGGGTGGCGGTGGTCGTCTTGGCTTTCTCTCCGTTGCCCTTCCTGGCCGAAAAGCGCCCCTTCTTGCCTCTTACGGGCCTTCCCTGCGGTTGCAGCTGGAGCATCCCACTCCTGCTGGCGCGCTGAGCTGGCCTGGCCGGGTCCCGTCTGCGAGATGAGCAATAGCAATAGCAATAGCAGTTAGACTTATATACCGCTTCATAGTGCTTTACAGCCCTCTCTAAGCGGTTTACAGAGTTAGCATATTGCCCCCAACAATCTGGGTCCTCATTTTACCCACCTCAGAAGGATGGAAGGCTAAGTCAACCTTGAGCCGGTGAGATTTGAACAGCTGAACTGCAGCTAGCAGTCGGCTGAAGTAGCCGGCAGTGCTACACTCTAACCACTGCACCACCTCAGCTCTCAGCATGCAGGAGAAAGGCTTCCCTCTGGACCAGCTTCACCAAGGATGCGCCCAGGCCCCCGGTCAAGAGGGTGATCCTGTTTCCACGGCCCGCCGGCCATGGCTTTTCAGCCAGGAAGGGCAACGGAGGGAAGCCTGCAGCCGCTGGTCTTTTTCGGCACAAGACGCCTACAGCCACTGGTCTTTTTTGGCGCGAGAAGCCTACAGCTGCTGCTCTTTGCTGGTGCGAGAAGCCTCCAGCCGCCGGTGTTTTTCTGCACGAGAAACCTGCAGCCGCCGCTCTTCACTAGTGCGAAGGGCTTGCAGCAGCCTCCTCTTTGCTGGCCAGAACCGAGCCGGCAGTGGCGGCTGCAGGCTTCTCACGCCGGCAAAGAGTGGCGGCTGCAGGTTTCTCGTGCAGAAAAACACCAGCGGCTGGAGGCTTCTCACACCAGCAAAGAGCGGCGGCTGCAGGTTTCTCATGCAGAAAAACACCGGCGGCTGGAGGCTTCTCGCGCCGGCAAAGAGCGGCGGCTACAGGTTTCTCATGCAGAAAAACACCAGTGGCTGGAGGCTTCTCGCGCTGGCAAAGAGCGGCGGCTGTAGGTTTCTTGTGCAGAAAAACACCGGCGGCTGGAGACTTCTCGCGTCGGCAAAGAGCAGCGGCTGTAGGTTTCTCGTGCAAAAAACCACCGGTGGCTGGAGGCTTCTCGCGCCAGCAAAGAGCGGTGGCTGCAGGTTTCTCGTGCAAAAAACCACCAGCGGCTGGAGGCTTCTCACGCCGGCAAAGAGTGGTGGCTGCAGGTTTCTCGTGCAGAAAAACACCGGCGGCTGCAGGCTTCTCGCGCCAGCAAAGACCGGCAGTTTCTCACACCAGCAAAGACCGGCGGCTGCAGGCTTCTTGCACCGGCAAAGAGGTGGCAGCTGCAGGCTTCTAGGTTGGGGGGGGACACGGTGAGGCTCGGCCACCTTTCTGGCCCTGCTCTGGGCTGCCACCTGCTCAACCTCCACTCTGCCTCGGGTCCCGCATCCAGCCACAAGGGGACATGCCGCTTCCAGGCTAGCCCGGCTGGCGGATGGG
>QLTV01000373.1:2374644-2391405 GCA_003457575.1 Thermophis baileyi
AGGTCAAGTCTAATGAAGAGGAGGACCAGGGGTGACATGATACCAATATTCCAATATTTGAAAGGCTTTCACAAAGAAGAAAGGGGTCAACCTATTCTCCAAAGTACCTGAGGGTAAGATAAGAAATAACAGATGGAAAATTATCAAAGAGAGGGACAACTTAGAATTAAGGAAAAATTTCATGACAGTAAGAACAATTAATCAATGGAACAACTTGCCCAGTTGTGGGTGCTCAACACTGGAGGTTTTTAAGAAGAGATTAAGAAGCCATTTGTCCAGAATGGTACAGGGTGTCCTGCAGGGGGGGAGGAGGAGGAGGAGGAGGAGGAGGAGGAGGAGGAGGAGAACTGTGGGGTCCTTGGTGTTCTCTGAGCTTGGTGCTTTTCTTCAGACGTTTTCATTACCCAAACTAGGTAATAGTAGTGCTAGACCACTGATGATGTTACCTAGTTTGGCTTATGAAATATCTGCAAGAATACAACCAAGCTCAGAGAACACCAAGAACTATNNNNGAATGCGCAGTAACAAAAAATAATAATAAACATAAAAACAACAAAGCCAGCTTTGCGGCTTTTGCGCATGCTCAGAAGGAAAAAAAATTCGAATTTTTTCTTAAAAAAAGATGGCAGCCCCCACGGACCGGTACCGACAGAACCGGTTCTGTGACATCATCGTGATGTCACCAGCAGGTCGCTACCGGTTTGGGTGAACCAGTCCGAACCGGGAGGAACCCACCTCTGTCCTAGAGAGGATTCATGACAATGGGGCCACTCTAGGAACATCCATTCCTGTCTGCTCAGCTGTCCTTGCCCCTGCCCTGAGTGGCAATTGAGAGAGAAGTATATACATATTTTGGTTTTAACTTCGCTAGGTTGCCCAGAGTCATTTTTGAAGCTGGGTAGTCTAGCAATTGGCTAAATAAACATTTGCTTTTGCAAACTGTAAGGAATAGTATGTTTCACAGGTCTCTGCTCTAATCAAGCTTAAGCGCACAGATGACTCCCATCTTGGAGAAGAAGTAGACAGAAACTGGAATGAAGTGATTACTCAACAATATGTCTTTGACAGACTTGCCCGAGAGGTAATAAATGGAAAGGATTACTAGCTTCATTCTTTCAAAATTTGTAAAGCTTCATGTAGGCAAATATGCATATAGGCGTGCATACTTTTCACACACACTTTTTATAATTAAACCATAAAGGCAATCTGGTTCATAAATGAGCAAAAATGGAAAAATGAGACATTTTGTTCTGCTGGCCTGAAGGGACAGAATTGGAGTTTAAGTGGTTCCCGACAAATGGTGAAAGCATGGTAAAATGGAAAGATAGGAGATCTAGGCTTCTTAAAATCATGCTCTGAGAGAAAAATAAATACACAACTCATCACAAGTGTCAACGAACAGCTTGTTTTCCACATGAATATTATCTCATTGTAGGTCATGTGTGAGACAGCAACTGAAGCCTTCAAAAATCTGAAAAAGTGGTTAATGGGAAAAAGTCTTAAATGCAGCCTTCACTGCTGTATCTTTTTTTTTTTAATTCAGGATTAGTGAAAATAAACATCGAGTCTGCCTTTCTACTCTTAACCAAGAAGAGTGTCTTCTGATCCATTATGCTTCTAATCCTCACATGTTTCTTTTTTCCTCTTTTTGCTATATGTCAAAACTATGCGTTTATGAGAGCCAATTCTCAGTCCCCAGGGTATTGCAAATATATAATTGTTGCAGAGCAGGGATTTCAAAAGACAATTCCTGTACCAGGAATTTGTCTCTGTAGTATATTTTGATTATTCAAATTATAGGTTTTCATT
The DNA here is from genome assembly GCA_003457575.1 of Thermophis baileyi. Classification (NCBI taxonomy): domain Eukaryota; kingdom Metazoa; phylum Chordata; class Lepidosauria; order Squamata; family Dipsadidae; genus Thermophis; species Thermophis baileyi. The sequence continues at coordinate 2,376,454 of QLTV01000373.1, forward strand.
TGGAAGTGTCCCTTAATGGACATGCTTAGGATTTCTACTCCAAGGTGACACATAACATACAATAAAGAAGAGATTTATTGTAGTATTCAAAATATGACAAAATAGAATAATAGCAGATTTTGGTTCTGATAACAAGTTATTAAGTAACTTGAGCTTCCATCCTTCCATCTACTATGAAATTACAAATAAAAAACATGACATTCTTAGCCATTTGCCGCTCGGGATCTGACTGGCCCAAACTTTTTAACTTCACTAGACAGACATGATACTGTTTTGGACATCTTTCCTCCTTAACAGCAGGCAAAGCTTGATGGGCCTTGGACCATTTTTCAGTCCAAAGGAGACTGTGAGCTTCTTTTTGACAGACAGACAGACAGACAGACAGAAGGAAGGAGGGAGGGAGGGAGGGTAGATAGATAGATAGATAGGAAGATAGATAGGTAGAGAGAGAGAGTAGATGGTAGATAGATAGATAGATGATAGATAGATAGATGAGAGAGAGAGAGAGAGAGAGAAAGATGATAGATAGATAGATAGATAGATAGATGAGAGAGATAGTTGTCTGTTCCTCCAGCTCAGAGAGCAAGTTTTTTTTTTAAATCCATTTCTATTAATGGATTGTTCCTTATGCTAACATATTTGTGTACTCTCAGAAACCTTGATAGAGCATTTCCCTTGATAAGTCAAGCTGTTCACGTAATTCCTTCTTAGAACTGAAGAAGTTATTCAAACCGAATCCCAAATAGTTGGGCTCCTCTCAAAGTGGACACACAACCACATCCTCCTGAGCAGAGCCCAAAGATGTTCGTGTTGGTAAAAAATTCCAGCAGGATTTTTATGCATCTTGCAGCTACTTTTGGATTCTAGTTGACTCAGATTAGTCCAGAAGGAGGAGGAGGAGGAGGAGGAGGAGGAGGAGGAGGAGGAGGAAGAGAAGGAGGAGGAGGAAGAGGAGGAGGAGGAGGAAGAGGAAGAGGAAGAGGAAGAGGAAGAGAAGGAGGAAACAACTTCCTTGGAAACCTATGCGAAAGAAAGTCTTGGAAGGTTGCCATCTCAAATTTAGTATAGAACATATACGCATGGCTAGTTGTTCTAGTTAGAGCAAACTGATGTGACTGGAGTGGGCAGAGTGTTTCCTTTTTCAAATATTACAGTGTGAAAATCTCACTGCTGAGGGCTTCCTGCTTTCTTTTTTTCCTGTAAAATAAACAGTTCAAAATTACCACCTTCTGGACTTTCATTTGAAGCACGCTTTTGTCCTTATAAAGTAAACATTGAGTCAAAGTGGTTATACTGTAAAACTGGCATATCTTTGCTGGATGATTCTAAGGAATTCTCTTCTCTGTCGCTTATAGATTGTAGCACTGAAAAGCCTTACTAGAGCCCAGTTGATCGACTGGTTCCTACATTTCAGGAGAAAGCACAGGAGAGTGTTGAGCATCCATGTAAGTATTTCCAAAAACACTTACACACACATAGGGAGAAGCAGAAAGAGAAATGAAAAAGCAAAAAAAAAAAAGATAGATAGATATAGATAGAGAGATAGATAGATAGATAGATAGATAGATAGATAGATAGATAGATATAGATAGAGAGATAGATAGATAGATAGATAGATAGATAGATAGATAGATAGATAGGTAGNACAGACAGACAGACAGACAGACAGACAGACAGACAGACAGACAGACAGACAGACAGACAGACAGACAGATAGATAGATAGATAGATAGATAGATAGATAGATAGATAGATAGATAGATAGATAGATAGATAGATAATGGATTAAATTAACAGTTCTGGTCTTTCATATTACTGGATTCAACAGCAACTCAACCTCCCTGTTAAGCAATTGCTAAAAGAAATTCTGATAAGGCAATGTACCCTTCAATAGAAAAAAGATTCTCCATCTCTGGTTTTTAAAAATAAATAATTTTGCCACCAGCAGAATGGAAATCTCACGCTACAAAGCTGCTTGCCACTTTTGCTTCTGTTTGCTTGGAAGTAAGCTGATTTGGTACTGTCCATGGGGTTTTCATGGCAAAGATACTGGAGTGGGTTGCTGTTTCCTTCTCCAGTGGATCACGTTTTGTCAGAGCTCTCTGCTGTGACCTGTCCATCTTGGGTGGCCCTGCACGGCATAGCTCATAGCTTCATTGCGCTGCGCAAGCCCCTTCACCACGACAAGGCAGTGATCCATGAAAGAAGGGGATGACAGAGAATGAGGTGGCTGGATGGAGTCACTGAAGCAGTCGGCGTGAGCTTAAATGGTCTCCGGGGGATGGTAGAGGACAGGAAGGCCTGGAGGAAAGTTTTCCATGGGTTCGCGATGGGTTGGACGACTTCGCAACTAACAACAACAACAACAACAACAAAAGCTGATTTGGGAAGAAGGATTGACAAATTTATCCTGTGTTTGCAGAATCTATTATGTATAATGAAATCAATTTTCATTCACTTAAATTTTATGGTCCGGTTTGTGGTGTGTCTTTTGATTGTTCTTCCCACAAAAAAATTATCCATTGCTAGAAAATTATGAAAGTCAAGATTAAAATACAATAAAAAATTATTGTGATTGCTGGACAACAGACTTTGCTTACATTTCTTCATTCCAGCTGTTTGCTGATCTTTGATTTTTTAATTTTCAGGTGATAGGCTATGGTAAACAAGAAGGAGATTTGAATGTTAGACCTATTTCCGTTGTTCAAGAATCTATTTTTAGTAAAGAACCTCAGCTGACCTTTTTGCCTTCTTCTCCTTTGTTGAATGTCCCCTCTATACTGGACATTAGATCTTTTATCTCAACTCTTAACATTCTTCCTTACCACAAGATACTAAAGTAATCCACAAGATACTAAAATAAACTTTCATCAACTCATTCTCAAGCTTGCTGGTGTCATGTTTTCGCAGTCTGGTACCCACAAGTAATTTTGCAGACAATCTTGTTTGAGGAACTGAGGAAAACATAGGACAGAAAAATTCCATGTAATGTTTTTCACCATATCCTCAGTCTCTGTTTTCCTCCCATTTTTTCCTCTGTTCTTTTTCTGCTTCTTTTATGTTTGTACTCATATTTCTTTCATTTATTTATTTATTTATTTTCTCTTCAGGGCTAAGTAGTTAGATTGTACAAGTTATTGTTGCTTATGTCCTTAAAAGCTGTAGTGAAATGAGTCCTTTGTGGTCTCTGAGCTTGGTTACACTAGTTACCCAGTTTGGGTAATGAAACATCTGCAAGAAAACAACCAAGGACCCCTCATTTCAACCTTTAACATTTATTCTCCTTTAGCTGTAGTGAAAGGCACGTCCTGGGAGAGTACTATGTGTGTGTGTGTATGTATGTATGTATGTATGTATGTATGTATGTATGTATGTATAGTTGTCCTACATCAGCAAAGACAATCCCTTTGCCAGAAAGCAGAGATCAGAATGTCAGAAGCAGGCAACATGGACTAAGACAGATAAATGGTTTGGTTTCAAAAGGGATCTGTACTCTTTATTTATTGACAAAATATATAGAAAGTGAAAGCAATTTTGGATACAACCATGAAAAATGTTATTGGACCTTAGTTCAACTAGCCTGTTTTTCTGGTGTTGTTCTGGTCAGCATAAAGTTAAGTTGAAAGTATAAATTCAAAGGTTAACGTTTTGTCCACTAACAAGCTATGCTGATGATTCAAATGGAAAGTCAGACAAAAATATATAATTGTGAAAATATTTTTAAATATTGTAGCATTAATACATAAACATTTGTTTAATGAGATGTGTAACCTACACCAGTGGTGGGTTGCTGCCGTTTCGGACCAGTTCTCCCGTACCGGGGGTGGAAATTTGCACCTGCTCGCCGAACCAGCAGTGATGGCCGGTTGTCCACGCCCCTGAACCGGTTCTCCGGTCGCCGCAGCTGGCAAAGAACCCTCTGCGCATGCACAGAGGCTTCTGTGCATGCGTAGAGGGTCATTTCCCTGATGTGACGTAAAACATAAAACGCGCACTTCCATCGCGATGCGAACCGGTAGGGAAGGTAAGTGGAACCCACCCCTAACTCTCCAGGAAGTTAATGTAGTCTCCACAGCACTCTGTCTTCCTATTTCTTTCACACTTCCACCAGTGGAAGGATGTAGAGATGAGATAGCACAAATAGCAGAAGAGAATATATCTAGGTAGGGCTGAACTGTGGAGTCCTTGATGCTCTCTGAGCTTCATTGCTTGCTGATGTTTCATGACCCAACTAGGTAACATCATCAGTGCCGGATAACAAAGGCACTGATGAAGGTATTAATGATATCATCTAGTTGAGTAATGAAACATCTGCAAGCAAACCATCAAACTCAGAGGGCAACAAGGACTCTACATATCAGGAACAGTTCTAAGCTACCCAGTGGACTTCTATGGCTTTGAGCAGGGATGAATTCAGGAATCCTGAGTCACCTCACAGGGTTGTTTTTGTGGGGAAAATAGGAGGAAGGAGATGTGTTGGATAGAATCACTCCTTGAGTTATTTGTGACAATAATAAAAGTGGGATACAAATAAATAAATTAGGAAAGAGATAGGAAAGAAGACTCTGCTTCTCAACTTTAAGTAAAAGCGTCCCAGATCTAAAATATTTATGCATTTCTTTATTCCACCAAATATGCATTTTTTCCCTCCAAAGTTTTCACCATATATTTGAGCCCAAGGAAAAATAATCATAATAACTGCCCACTGTTTCTTTATAATTGCTTTAGCCTTACCTTTTCCTAATGAACTCCTTAAGTGTGCCCTGACAAAATTACCAGTTTCAAGATAAATAAGGCCAAAACAGGGCTGCCAAAGGACGTAAAACTGCATTTTGATGGAGCCATGAAGAAAAAGGGCTCGGTCTCTTGCATTTGGCAACTGGATGAATGTCCTTGCTAAGTCTTGGAGACGGAGCCCACAAGTTGATTTTAAAAGATGGGAAAGCTCTATCTCCTAAAGATCAACCTGTTGGATTTATTTGTGATTGCAATTCAGTAATAAAGACGATCGTATATGTGAAGCATTTGAGAATAAAAGAAATAATGAGTATTGAGAAAATCACAGACCTAGTGAGGTTTATGCTATACAGGGTTTCTGTCAACAAGACCACACAATGATCTACGGTCTTCAGGGTTTGGTCTTCTATCTTCTAAGATAGAATGGCATGGAGTAGAACTACCTCCTACCAAAGCAATCTGCCAATAATCATATCAATGATGAAGATGGTGGTCTAATTAGCTTTATTATCTAAGAAAACTTTAACTACCTTCCATCCAAAGACCCAGGTCTATTTGGGAACCAGTGGATATATTGAAACTCTAACTCTGGTTGATAACTCTGGAAGGTGAAGTTCTAACATATTTAAGCAACTCAGGTTCAGAAAAGTTTATTTAGCATTATATCCATCTGATGTCTATGTTTACCAAACCTGTGGGACAGATTGGTTGGATTAGCTATAAATTCCTGACAAAAATGCCTGTTGGTCCTGTCCAAGTTATTATTATGTGAAAAGCAGTTTTAAAAAGTGGCATAATTATTTTTTACCAAACTACAAAAGCAGTTTTGTTGAGACTTAAGATGATGTAGCAGATAGCATATTGGGTTCAAATTCCCCCTCTGCTATGAAGCAGACTGGGTGGCCTTAAATCAATCATAGTTCTTACCCTAATTTACTTGATAAGGTTGTTGTGAAGATAACCTTACACACAAAACTTTGAAATCCTCGGACAAAGAACAGGAATGGAATGTGATAAATACAGAATAAATTAATTTGCTAAATAACATAGGTTCAGCTGAGATTGCTAGTGGTTGTCCTTATGGAAAGTTTACTTAATAACCTGTCTTTAGGAAAAAGAAGTCTGTTAAAAAAAAAACAGACCTTGACTGGAGTTTTTAAAATTCTTGGACCTCACACCTACTTTGATATAAAGCTATTCACCATCCCCATCACCTCCAAGTCACCTAAATTTAAAGCCACTTAGCCCTTTTACATTCAAACATTTATCTTTCATTTGTTACCCATTGAGATCTGTTGAGCCTATGAGGCACTGCCGTATTGAAACATCTGGGTTTGATTGTGTGCATTCTTTTAACCTCAGTCACTTTGATCCATTCCAGATGTATGATACCTAAAATTATATTTGCATGGTTAATAGTTTTGGGGAAAGTCCAGGTTTATATCCCCATACCTTAAAAGAAAGAAAGAAAGAACTTGGAGTATATTTCATTAAGCTGTCAAATCTCAAGTTGAAACAGCTTTAACATGCAAAATTAACTTGTGTACCTTAGGCATATATGGAAATATATGTTTAGTGCCATAAAAATACTTATTTGGAACGTATTGCAACAAGTGGGTTTTAACAAACAGAGAAGCTGGTGGAAGATTAGAATTCACAATAACCAAACATCCAACTTTCATATTTAGAAAAAGATGCTGGAGGAAATAGACAACATGATGAATACCATGTTCACTTCTTGTTGACTTCCCAAGACCATCTGAATCTTTTGAAGACTTAAGGAAGAGAATTTTGATTCTAACTCAATATATTTTACTCTGCTGACTATAGGGGGCGGTGCTCATATCCATTTCAAGGCCATTGAGCCAGCCCTGTCCAAAGACATTTCCACAATCATATGGCTGACATCATGGAGCACTGTTACCTTCCCACCGAAGTGGTATTTATTTATCTACTCGCATTTACATGCTTTCGAACTACTAGGTTGGCGGGAAATGGGGTGAGGACAGGAGCTCACCCCATTGCGTGGTGCTCAAGCCTCAAAGCTGGGCTGCCAGCTTTCCAGCCAACAAGCCCAGTATCTTAACTGCTAAGCCACCACACCACCTCAACTCAATATATAGCAATATATAAATAGCTTCTTTAAATATTCAGTTGATCAACATGATTTATACACTTTGTTTGAGAATGCAATCCATTTGATATAGTTGGAGCACATATGCAATTCTTTACCCAGCAAGAACTATGCTAAGACCGGGACAAAAAATTAATAAAAAATTAAGGCAGGTATTTTTAAGAGGGTGTATGTGGATATTGGAGAGGTTCCAGGACAAAAGGTAGGATGTGTCTCCTTTTCTACATTTTGGGCTAGGTCTCATGATTTCAAGGGGAACATTCTTTTGCTCTCAAGATCCACTTGACTACCAGTTTCCATACCTTTTTATTCCATAATTCCTTGTTCCAAGGGTTGTACATTGAGAAAAGTAACATTTAATGAAGATTCATTTCTTCCCTCGCCTGTATAATTCCTAAACTATCTTTGTTGGAGGAAGATGATGACAAGGGCTCTGATAAAATCTCTCTCAGCCCTGTCACACATTGTAGAGATGAATATACATTTGTCTCTCATATCTTGTCATCTATATAATGCTTCCAAGCTGAATGAATATCAGTAGAGAACTCTTAATTAATAACTAGTGACTGAAGTGGAATAACAAAAAGACACACATCCTTAAGAGAATTATGATACGACAGGGAAGAACAAATTTGTGTGGCATTTTAAACCAAAAAAGAGTGACAGTAAGTGACGAATGCATTTAATAAAGCAGAAACAAGATTGATTTCATCTTCCATGGAGCAAGTTTATCAAATCAATTAAGACCACAGCAGTACAGTCAATTTATGGGCTATTTATCAATGGGGTGACAGTCATTCAAGAACAAGTATCTAGATGAAGTTTTCTCTTTCCCACACTCACTCATTCTCACACACAGAAAAAGATTGAAGGGGTGATTTGATTCAAAAGAAGAATCAATCAAATCACTCCTTTGAACAAATATTTGACTTGAATTTTTGAAATGATTCACGGAGTCAGGTCAGTTCAGGTGTCATACAAATGTTTCTGAGAAATTCAAAGGAAATTTGAAGATTAATGGACTTTCTGGTGCAGATCTGAACTTACAGATCTCAAACTTGCAATTTCCCTCCATATTTAGACATACTGAGGAGCAGTTGAATTATGCAATGTAGTCTTTAATAATGACATAAGTAAGTGGTCAATGTTTCATGCCAAGAGGCCAGCCTGACAGAAAAGTAAAGGGTCTGAGGGTAATAGACTCTTTAGTTTTCAGTGACAGTTTACTTTTTAAACTGTGAAAGCTTTTAGTCTTAACTGGAGCAATACATTTCCTGATTCAAATGCAGTTTATCGCAAAAAAAAAAAAAGGATTGTGGTAAAACAATAAAGTCTAGTTGGAAATCTGCAAGTAACATTTTGGATAGAGAGGACCATTGGTTTGAAAAGGGGTAAAAGAATCCATCTATGTTAGAATTGAACACCCCTCCCTCAACAGAGGGGGAGGAATAAGACACCACCTGTCCCCAGTCGACAACACAGCCCTTGCAGTAAGTCCAAGAAGATTCCACAACCAATTGCACCCTGATTTAGGTGACCCTGAGGGCACAGATAAACCCCCAAATGGCCTCAACAGCTCTCAGAGACTGCTAATGACTAGATGACTGCAAAGAAATAGAATCCTTCCATCGTCCTCCCATTCATTCAGAACGTATCCTTCCATCCCCCCACCCTCCAGTCTCAACTGTCAGTATCTACCTTTCCTTCCATCCCCCCCCCCGCCGCCATCAGAACTGATGAAGCTTCTTGGATGAGAAGCAAAACATTTTCATCTTCTTCTTCATCAAGGAAAAAACAATCCAGTTGCCTTTTGAAGAAAAAAGCATCTTTGAGACAACTATGAGCTGGATGACTGAGAATCTCCACAGGCATTTAACAGTAGGCATGTGATGTCTCCTCCATTATAGTTTATCATTGAGTCTTGTGTTGATCCAAACCATGAATTGGTTTGAATTGGAACACATTACATTCATGTTCTGAAATTGAATTCCATCTTGGGCAATTTCACAAATACACAAACACATAGACACATACGCAGGGGGTCATATGAGAAGTCGGAATTTGTTTGTTGTATTCAACACTGAACATGTACATCCAGTATGTTTTAGCCCTGTGTGATTTTCGAACTCACAACTGTTATTGGAGTTGCTGAGAATTCATCAAGGACAAACTATTCACACATTAAAAATAATACTTTAGTTTAAACACTATGCAGCCATTGTTGCTGCTGCTGCTATAGTTATTTATATTTGTGAGTTCTGTATAAAGCAGAAGTGTTCCGATTAAAGCAATATGGAGTGCTGTCAAGTACTTTGGCCTACATTTATTGAATGTATATGCTTACAGCATTTAGTGTGAGATGTACATTTATTCTAAGACAGAATAAATTTTAAAAGTCCTTTAAGCTGTGCTTCCTTCCAAGTGAGTTCATGACAGATCTATGTTTCTTAGCAATAATATAGAAAGATTTGGTTGCTATTTCTCTTTTCCAGGATTTTTTTTTCTTCCCAGTCTTGCCGCTAGCTCTTTGATTTCATGTTCTTCCATAACCACATTCTACCTTATTTTTTGGGATAGCCAAGACTGATCAGTAATAAATGTGCATGCATACATCTGAGAGTCAATCAAGGAAGCTTCAAATAAACAGAAGACCCAACTGTCTGTTTAATATTTGCGGTACAGGACTATGACCAAATTCATCACACTCAGCCAGGTATACTCATTGGTTGACTTTGTGCTGATCTCTATTTTTCATTCCAATACCCTAATTATACAGTATGTAAGATTAAGATATGTCACATAATTGTTGTTACTGGAACAAAATTGGAGAAAGGAATACTACACATGATGCCTCGAGCTCCTAGAGGAAAGGCAGGATAGGAATGTAAGAAATAAATGAAATGTGTAAGTAAGATAATTTTACTCTTAGCCTTACTCTCTAGTAAATACTTCTACACTGTCTATGTTTATTATACTCCAAATAATTAGTTCCTTATATTTTGAATTTAGTAATAAAGGGATTTCTGAGTCTAGGAAAGAAAGAGTACAGAATTTAATGACATGATCTTTAAATTGGTAAATTCAGATGGTTCTAAGGAAATCATAGCTGGGCTACAAAACCCCAGATAACCTCTAGATGACAGCAAAGAGACAAGCATCTAGTGATCATCAGGATTTTTGCAGGCTCAGATATGACTAATAATTATATAGGTTGATGCATGTAACAGACATGCATCAACATAAATTTAAATTTAATCAAGAGATGATTAAAGGCCTGGAGACTAAAACATTTGAAGAATGGTTGCAGGAACTGGGTATGGCTAATCTAGAGAAAATAAGGACTAGGGTGACATGATTGCAGTATTCCAATATTTGAGGGACTGCCACAAAGAAGAGGGGGTCAACCGATTTTCCAAAGCATCAGAAGACCAGAAACAATGGATGGAAAATAATCAGGGAGAAAAGCAACCTGGAATTAAGAAGAAACGTCATAACACTGAGAATAATTAACCAGTGGAACAGCTTGCATTCAGAAGTTATGGGTGCACCATCACTGGATGTTTTTAAGAAGAGACTGGACAGCCACTTGTCTTAAATTGAATAGGGTCTCCTGTTTGAGCAGGGGGTTGGGCCTCCAAGGTCCCTTCCAGCTTTGTTCTGATTGATTGAGACATTAGAAAGAAGAAACAGACACAATTTTTAGCTTCTACAGCTCTTCAATGCAAGCACAGAGTGCTAAAGAAAACAAGGCTTTGATTTTTAGCCAGCTTAGCACCATTTTCAAAACATAGCTAAGCCATGACAAAAAACAGGGAACTAGTCAAACCAAATGAGTGCTAAATCTGCAGAGGAATGCTTCATAAAATTGGAGGAATGTGGTGCTAATGTGATAGCTTATGTTACAAGCAAAGCAATAGCTCCTCTTACTTCTCAGTGTGCTACAGTCTGGTGCAAATAGCGCCTAAGACAAAGATGAGAACCCTTTATTAGTAAAGTTGCTTCAAACTGAAATTTTACTCTTTTCGGGATTATTTCTTACTGAGCTGGAGGATGGGCTTAACAAACATACTTAACAAAATGTTTGCTTTTCTTCATTATTTAGCCAAGTTGACTTTGAAATTAAGGTTTGAAAACAAGATATCTGAATGAAAGCCTAACGCTAACCATTCCTGAAAGAGAGGAAATCTATGTTCTGACATAAAGAGTTGTCATTTTAAACAATTCCATTTAAGCAGATGAAACAAACGAGAAATGGACAAGAAGCTGTGGCTTAGGACCTACACTTTTCCTTTTTTCAAAAAAACTGAAAAAAATATTCTGAGATCACCAGACCTGAGAGAGTTATACAGTGGCAATACGTTGTGGGGTAGGAAAGTGACATAAAAGTGGCAAAAATATTCAGTGACCATTTCTTTCATAAGATTTTTTACATTTTTTTTTTAAAATGGGGAAATACTTTCATCAGTTAAAACACATTTACCACCTTTTCCTAGGCATACACCAAAGTCATTCTACTGAAAATTGGTGCTTCGCTACTGAAAATAGGACTGAGGGTGATGCACAACTTATTAGCTAACCAAACAACCATTTTTAGAATAGCATTCCACAATGTATTCATCTTCATTTTGCTGGATTGCTGTTTGATTTTTGTGGCATTTGTTGCTAGTGTTTGCTTTGGTGCTGCATATATTAATCCTTCTGTTTCCTTCTTAAGAAATGCAATCTGAAGCCGTTGCCATGGTTTGTTATTATTCATTTTGCTTTATTGTTATTTTTTTTAGGTAATGACTATGTTGATCTTTATAGTATTTCCAATTTTTCAATACTATTGTAACTTAATAGTTTTGTGCGCCACCCTTGATTTTGTCAAAATGTTTTCTCTATATATATTTATTAACATTCACCATTTGCTTACTTTATGTAATTATATGGATCTTTGATTTCATGCTCTACTGTCTGCTTCACTTACAACAAACCACAACCGTCAGTTTTCTTTGGGAAAGACAATCTGTGTTCCTTTTTGGGTATGATGCATCATGTTTTGCTATGCATTTTGGGATCTGGGAGTCTAAAACTTCTAATTCAGCTGGTGCCCAATCAACAATACATCCTGTGTAGCAGATTATAGGAACCACCCAAGGTTTAGTGTCTTTGAATGTATTACCGCCATTCAGCTTCAATGTTTGGAACATGTTTTATATATATTTAGAACTAGTTTTCTTTTTCACTCAGACAAACAGAATATTGTTTGCTTATAACATACCCCCATTGCTTATCATGTGTGTGTGTGTGTGTGTGTGTGTGTGTGTGTGTGTGTGTGTGAAGGGTTGGCCATTCCATAAATCAATTTTATATCATTACTACAGTTGGTTGCACAGTCAGCCAGATGTTTAGACTGGATTTGGCAAAGATGGGGGAAATGTTATTTGATGGTGTTTATTATTCTGAATTAATCTATTGTCGGTGGAGGTCTCTTCACTGAGGTTTATGGATTTGTAATCTATCAGTCCAGTGATCCAGCTGGATTGATACATAGATATATTCTGGGTAATCGGGTATGTCTAGTCAAGTGAAAAGAAGGACTAGGGGTGATATGATAGCAGTGTTCCAGTATTTTAGTGGCTGTCATAAAGATGAAGGTGGCAAACTATTTACCAAAGGCAAGACACTATTACCACTATTTACCAGAAGGTAAGATAAGAACCAATGGATGGAAATTAATCAAGGAGAGAAGCAAACTAGGACTAAGGAGAAATTTCCTAATGGTGAGAACAATCAACTAGTGGAATGCCTTGCCTTCAGAAGTTGTGGGTGCCTCATCACTGAAGGTTTTCAAGAAGAGACTGGACAGCCACTTGTCAGAAATAGTATAGGGTCTCCTGCTTGTGCAGGGAGTTGGACTAGATGACCTCCAAGGTCCCTTCCAACTCTCTTCTTCTATGTTCTGTGTTTTTCAACTTCTCAATCTGAAACTGAGAGTGACTCAGCCAGCTTCTACATCTAAGGAAGGACCAGAATTGAGTCTCTATGATCCCAGTCATGTACCTTAATTACTGCACAACTTTGGCTTTCATAGAGAGACAGAGGGGTGTGGGCGTGGGTGTGGGTGTGGGTGAACAAGTTCAGATGCTCAGGTGAATTTAACATTATGAAGGAACTAGTGGTAATTTTCATGGGATATAGAAGACAGATGCAAAGCGGGCATTATAGCAACCTTCCATCAACTACATATTATCAGTAGCTCCATATGACCAGATCTAAAGGCTTTAAGTTGCGGAAAGATAATTTCTTAATTGTAAGGTACACTTTATCCCATGACAAAACCCACTACCTAAGAAATAATTATCCTTTCCTTATAAATTATCATATCATAATGTTGTTGAAGGAAACACAAGGTAGTATTTGTTCAGCTTTTTCTTAAAACTTCCAGAAATGGAGAACCTGCAGCCTTGATGGTAGACTCTTCACTGTTGAACAGATCTTACCTTCAGGCTAAATTAAGGGCCCTGCAACTTATATCTATTAGTTAGCTTAGTTAGTTAGGCAATAGAAATAGTTCCTGACATGTTCCTTAGAAAGTTCTGAGTCTTATTTTCTTCAGGCTGAACAGACCAAGTTTCTTCAATTAATCCTTATAGAGCTTGTCCTCAAGAGGTCTTGCTACATGTCTTCAAATAAAGACCAAAGAGCATGAAGTAATTCTTACTGTAAATCAGGCAGTTGAACATTCTGTAACTGTATCACTGATAAAGGAATTATATTATACAAACCCCACAACTCAATGGCAACCAGGAAATGAAATGTTCAACTAGAGACAGACAAAAAGGTATTTTGTACTAAGAAGATATAATTTCAGCAATAAGATAGCAATAACATCAACTATCCCAGGTCCAAGCTGCAAGATTATGATGATGAGAATCCAAGAGTTTCATTTGTTTTTGTGACATTAGAAATCCAAAATATAATATGCAAATGTAGAAAAAAAAATAAGTGACAGTGAAGAAATATGACAAGTTGGGTTTTCCTATTCAGGCATTCGCATGGAATTGACAGCCCCAAGAGTCCCATTATATTTATTTAAAAATAACTTGTAAAACTTAAAAAAGTAGGTTAGGTTTTGTTTTTTTTAATTCTTTCATATCATTATGACAAATGTAAAATCAAATGTTATCTTCTATCTGATTTGGACCAGAATACATAACGGATAAATTTCAAATTAGATTATAAACTTGATCCATATGCCAGGAAATTTAAAACCATCATATTATAAAGCAAGCAAATCAGTCATAGCAATACAAATAAGAGAGAAATACCATGAACAAAGTCAAAAGTGTGTGTGTGTCTACACATACATACACAGAGACAGAGACAGAGGCATGCACACTTTTTAAGCAAAAATTAAGATAATGGAGAGCTAAGGATTTTTTTCATTTTGTATATTTTTTAACTGCATAGGAACTCATTCCAAGTTTAAGTTTAGAATGGCAAATGATTTTATGTGACTAATGATGAGATACTTTAGGCATGCAAGATCTATGTAGGATAGAAATCAGAACTGGGGGTTAGAATTTCTTTTTTGAGTATAAGATTACATTTTCTAATCCAAAGACTCATATCCAAAAATTGCAAAATAGAAAATTGGAATTTCTTCACATTTTATAACTCTGCATCCTGTGACGCAACCATCAAGATTAAAAACTAACATTCTTAAATATGTCTACCTCAATAGGCAACTGATTAAACTGTATTCTAGGAATTAGAAAATCCAATTTATTTATTTATTTATTTATTTATTAAATTTGTATGCCGCCCAACTCCCAAGGGACTCTGGGCGGCTCACAACAATATAAAAAACCGTTAAAAAACCATAATAAAAACAATTAAAAACAGTTAAAAACTCATGCATACCGTTTCATGGCCGGACCTCGCCAATTACAGAGGCGAGATCAACGGCCCCAAGCCTGCCGGAAGAGCCAGGTCTTCACTGCTTTCCGGAAGGCCAGCAGTGTGGGGGTGGTCCGGATCTCAGGGGGTAGCTGGTTCCAGAGGGCCGGAGCAGCCACAGAGAAGGCCCTCCCCCG
>QLTV01000373.1:2392163-2405895 GCA_003457575.1 Thermophis baileyi
ACCCCCATCTCGGGCTCGCCCGAGATCATCCATCAGCGCGACCAAGGCAGTTTCAGTGCTGTAGCCAGGCCTGAAGCCAGACTGAAAAGGGTCTAGATAATCCGTTTCATCCAATGACCGCAGGAGCTGACATGCCACCACTTTCTCTACAACCTTTCCCACAAAGGGTAGGTTGGAGACTGGACGAAAGTTCTTTAATTCTGCTGGATCCAGGGAAGGCTTCTTGAGGAGGGGTCTCACAACCGCTTCCTTTAATGGTTGCGGGAAAGACCCCTCCCTCAAGGATGCGTTGAGCAGTTCATCTGTTCCAGAAATGGATTAAAACAACCGGAAATTGTAAAGTCATTTCATGTAGTAGATAGAGTTATGAAGAGCTTGTTATGAAGTTTTGTTTACTTTTTACCCCATGTGGATGCATCTATGCATCTTTTGAATGTCATTTGGCTCACTTACAAGACAGCAGCTGGAATTCATTGGTTTCTCATTTTAATGGAAATTAACCTAATGTTGCACTTTTAGACCAATAAATGCAGTCAAAATCAGTTATTCTTTGAAAAATTTCAAAGACATTTCTTTTCCTGAATGATGTAGCACCAAATGATACATAACAATGTATTAATAAAAGGGCACATTAAAGTATTTATCACGTGAAATAACAACAAAAGGCATTCTATTCACGGAACTTATTTGCTTACACAAAACAATATATGGTCAGAATTTCAGGAGAAAATTTGTTTTTGGTAAAAGCAAATACCCATATGTTGGGGGGGGGGTTGGGAGATTTCCTCAACATTGGAAATGAAATGATTTACCTGTTACCTGAAAAAGTTGCAAGAATGTTACATTCTTAATTGTTATAATTAGATTAGTGATGGATTTACACAAGAATGCTGGGCTCAAATCACCATTCGTATTAATTAAATTCAGTAATTAAACTCACTGAACAAGATTGAGTCACTCATTATCTCTTTCTCAAGAGCCGCGGTGGCACAGTGGTTAGAGTGCAGTACTGCAGGCTACTTCTGCTGATCACTGGCTGCCAGCAGTTTGGCAGATCGAATCTCACCAGGCTCAAGGTTGACTCAGCCTTCCATCCTTCCGAGGTGGGTAAAATGAGGTGCCAGATTGTTGGGGGCAATATCCTGACTCTGTAAACCGCTTAGAGGGGGCTATAAAGCACTGTGAAGTGGTATATAAGTCTAAGTGCTATTGATATTGGTATTCAAACTCACTTTAGAAGGAAGCAGCAAGGATAAAATAATAGCAGACCATGAGCTACTTGAAAGAAGCTTGGGATCTCCATAACATCAACTTGCAAATATGTTTAGATTCCATTTAAGTGTTTATTTGGCATACTTTTTCTGACGTTGATAAATTCAGACTGCTGTTTATCTTTTAGTCGGTTAGGACTTCAACTTGGTTTGTGATTTAATATTACAGGGAAAAAAATGATATGAGTCTCCTTCCAGTTCGGAAACATATATATGGAAGAAAATCTGAACCACCAACACACTTCCTGAGTAATTGTTCTGTTTGTTGATTCTAAAATTAATCTACAATCATTGGGAAATATTTATCTTTTTCAAAGAAGGAATAACTTTATCAGACTTGTTTCAGTTTGTTGGCAGCTTTTGGTCTAAATCACAAGGGGGAGAAAAATCCCCCTTTATGATTGTCAATTAATGTCCAGGGTACTATGAAAAGGGCATTTAGAAGCAGATATGAACTACCTTTATAAGCTGAGGTTAGATATCCAGCAGGTTATGAGATCTTATTGCAAAATGAAAAAGTGTGTGTGTTCATGGGCTGTTGGGTATTCATTTCTATCTTTCCCTATCAGCCAAACATCCCCTCCAAATCTGAATTCACTTGTTAAAGTTTGTCCCTTTTTAAACACATTTCTCTGGGGGTGAGGAACTCAGTGTATGCCCCAAACCAATTTGAATATCCAAAGCTCTCTACAGGTAGCTCACACAGCATAAATGAATAAAAACAGTACCTTGGAGAGCTCTGGAGTTTCTCCTATTAAAATAAGAGCAAACCTGTCTCTGTAGCATTCCAAAGACAGTTAAAAGTCTCACACAGACAGTCAGGATCTATACTGTGAGGTCCACCATCTCCATAGGAGCTGACTGAAGTGTTAAAGAGCCCCAGCTGATTTTTGAAGTCTAGACATCTGCAAGGCTGAAGCCATAGACGTTCTGCCATGAATTCTTCTTGCAAATCTGAGGATAATGACAAAGCCATGTGCTCTGACCAGAAGAACCATGAATATAAGTTCTCCCCTGCATAATTTTTTATTGTATGATTCTTTACATGCTGTAAAAGGGGTGAAAGTCAGGTCATTGGGAGGGGGGAATTGGGGAATTGTGCAGCAGGTGTACAAATGAAGTCATAGATGCTGACACAAACTTGTAGTTTTATATAAATAAATATATTTAACATCTATATATACAGCGAAGTAGATAATCAAGCAACAGAAGAATCGTCAGGTAAATCACAGCACAGGGAACACAGAAGAAAAAGGCAGGAAAAAGGGAAACTCCCCCTCCACACCCATAGCAACCAATCACCATGCAGATTGCCTCACACAGGAGTCAGTACTCTGGTACCAATCAATCACAACTGTGTGTTCTGGCTCACTGCACAACCGCACTGCTCCAGCTACTAAATTTAAACATCTTAACAAGGATGTTGCGGTTGTTAGATTCTGTGTAGCTAACCAGCATTTTTTAAATCTTATCATTCATAAAAAATATAGCAGCCCAGAAAAGACCTCTTTTAATGGCTTGTTTCTCTGCTTGAAGCCGGTGAAAATATGTTTCTTTGTATGCTTCTCTACTCATATTATTCTACTGAACCAGTCCCCACTGAAAATCTAGGTGTGTCGTGGATGTAGAAGATGTTAGGCATCTCTGGGAAAGGCTGTTAAGTAGTATTTCAAGTGTCTGGATATTCTTGCACAGGAGTAGGAGGCAATGTCTTTTAAGCGAAACATAGATCTGAGAGAAATCAAAAGTAAAAAAGATGTACCAATGTGGAGGGAACGAGTAAGTGCATAAGTATGTGTGAGAGATAGACAGACAGAGAAAAAGAGAAAAAGGATTGTTTTGGTGTTGTGAAGCTGACACACCAATATAGCTCCCACTTCAAAGCATATGGAAAAACTAAATCAATTTTAGCACTTGAGAAGAGCTCCTTACCAAACCAAAGCACATAAATAAGCAATTTAACCCCCCCCCAATCTGCACTGAGTAGTCAGTGACCTTTACTTGTTATTACAAAACACGGTACACGTGTGAGGAGGCTGACACACATATACCGCTTTAGAAAGGAATAAATTCAAACATCTGTTGAAAAAGCAGCTGAAGCTTTCAAAGAGAGCATGCTAAAACAGCATCTTCACTCCCAGCCCTCCCACCCATATAAAAATGTTTTATTTCAAATACCCCCCAATTTCCCTTTCCTTTAAAAAAAAATGCAGTAAATTTTGTCTTCACGAAGATAAAGCCTTGCTTCAAACACTAATGATCCATGGGTAAAATTTAGTCAAAATACAGCTGGAGACATACCCAGTTCCTCATGGGAAACTTTGTTAACCTATGGCTTAAGGTAAATACATCTAATATTTCTTGAGGCAAAACACAAAAGAAACAGGGGAGGGGAATAAGGAGAGCCATAATAGCTAAGAAATTACCCCACAGGGCATAAAAATTAGAAGAGACTCCATCCACTATTTCTTTCTTATGAGTAAAATCTAGCTATAACAGAATGTATTTTCCCATTTCTTTTAGAGACTTGATAGGTTTAGCCATGAAATTATCCTAAAACAACAACTTTGGTAGATTTGTTTGTCTATTAAAGGATGAATTAAAAGTTCACACTGGTAGAAGCTTAGTGTCTGAGTTACATTGAACCAATCCTGCATCAACTTCATTGGTTTTGTTTCAATCAGTTTGAGTTATTAGTACCACTAATATTTAAATATTTCAATTAGTTGGGGCCATGGTAATCATAAAAATCCAGTCACACTTTAAAATGTAGCAGTCTGTATGGTTTTGTGCAGACCTAGGTGTGCACAGGTGTCATCTCTCCTGCAGGACCTGCATTGGCTGCTGATCTGCTTCAGGATACAATTCAAGCTTCTGGTTGTCACCTTCAAAGCCCTATATGGCTTGGGACCAGGTTATCTGAAGGACCCTCTTTTCCTGGTTACATCTACCCAACCCACCAAAGCAAGGAGGCAGGGAATGTCCTAAGGAGGTACATACATCTGATGGGACCCAGAAGAAGGGCCTTCTCTGTGGTGGCTCCCTCCCTTTGGAACATCATCCCTATGGAGATTAGATTGGCTCTCACTTTGAACCCTTTTCTGGTCCCACCAGATGTATCTCCTTAGGACATTCTCTGTCTATCTGCTCTAGTGGGTTGGGTAGATGTAATCAGGAAAAGATGATCTTTCAGATAACCAATAATCCAGGGGGGTTTGTTGTTTTTTATTGGGTTTTTATTTTTCTAAGCTGCCCAGAGAGTGAGAGGGCAGACATACAAATTTTAAATAAATCAATTAAATCAATTACAGAAGCTCTTCTCTGCTCCACTAAATACTAGTAAATGGCTAAGATGGCAGACATGAAATGTTGTTGGCTTGATAATTAGGAAACTCCTTGCCAACTTCAATAAGCTCTTCCCTTTTCTCTTCCTTTTCAGGATGCTCTTTTTAGTAGTGGAATAGATCAATACTTTTCTTATCATGCATTGTTTTCAGAGATTTTAAGGTTTCCTTTCAGAGCTTCTCTTCAGATTGCTAACTTGAAATGGTATGATATATTAAATAAGAAAAATATTTTAAAAAAATATTTTCATTTAGTATGCTATTTAAGAACTATGCTATTATTTTGAAGGTGTCTTAAAGAAACAAATATCTAGATATGAAATATCTAAATCTATCAATCTAGAAATAGACTGCAGCTATTTCTGTGTAGGCCTCGTTCAGGAGGAATTTTCCATTAGTTGTACCCATGCATGGAGCAGGAAGACTTCATAATAGTAATATATGACCTCATTACTATGTGCCTGGATTATTACAATGCATACTAAATCGGATTTTCTTGGAAACTACTTGGAAGATCATAGTTCAGACTGTAGCATTCTGTTCATTAGCTGACATTTCCCACTCCCAGGTTTCCCACTAGCTCCCAAGCACAATTCAACATGCTGGTTTTGATCTGTCTAGACTCTAGCTTCCCAGAGCCTGGCACTGAAGCACATGGAGAATTGCCTTCTCCAATCAGAACTGACTCATCCATCATGGGGAAAACCTGCTGATGACTTCCCATTTCTGCATACCTTGAGCAATAGCTGCTACTACTTTTGCTGCCAGGGTCTACACTCTCCTTAGAAATCAGTCTGCTCTCCAGTTTTAGCACTCCAAAAACTTTGGAAAATTGAATTATTTTGAGGGCCCATCATATGTGACAAGATAGCCCGGATTGTTGGGTTTTATATTATAGCTATGTGTGTGTGTTTAATTTTGCTCCTACTATAGATGTTTTTAATAGTGATGGCCTTTGTTATTGCTCTTAATTACTGTAGACCATTGAGAATCTGCATTGTTGCAACAGGTCCAAATCAAATAAACAAACTTAATGTGGCCATATTTAGCTGTAGCCAGTCTACTTGCAGCCACTCAAAATGGATTTTTCTTCAAGTTAGTTCATTGGATATATCCTTCATCCCCAGGATGTGTTTGTTTATACATTAAAGGCAAACACATATGTATCAGATTAATGCTACTGAAGCATCTAAGCATTAGTTCATGTAAGCAAGAGAGCCTGCCAATGTTAGGGTAGGCTCAAAGTGAGAACATAAGGCTTAGATTAGTTTAATCATATTTGTTACAAACACATATGTAAGATATATGATGTTACATTAGACATTGTACCTTCTTAATCATAAGCCTTTGAACAATGGCATGTCTACTTGAGAACTAAGGACCATCCATGTCCTTCTTGTAACCTGAAGGAAGATTTTGCTCAACAGGAGTGGAAGAAATCAGAGTTATCCACACTTAAAACCACCTTCTATCTTCCATTCTACCAAAGAGCTAATTTCACAGTCATGAATTGGAAAGTCAGATGTTAGAAAGTGTGTTTATGTACCAGAGCCAATGTTTACTGTCCTGACATTTGGCTGGAATTCCATGCTTTAAGAGCTCACACCTCAAACTTTTGAAATTAGTTAATTTCATTTTGCAAACAAAGGACATTGAAATAACACCAAATGTGGCACATTGAGGTTCTTAAATCTTTTGTCCAAAGGTGAATATTGCAAACCCACTAATAGGTTTTACCACCCATTAGTGGGTTTGCAATATTCACCTTTGGACAAAGGGCTGATAGGGCTGTCTTAGAATTGGAAGTCACATTTCAGGTTCATAAGGTTTGTAGCAGTTACTTACTATTTGCTTCCATTGCGGTTTCACCAACTTTGCCTCCATTTCAAGCAAGCGATGACCCACTATATCATATGAAACAAAAAGGTTTCAGCTTTGTCTCTCCCTGTAGCAAAAGAAAGACCTTTTTCCTTACTCTGATGCCACTGAAATGACAGTTCTAATTTTATTAGAAGAGAATATATATATAAATCAGGATTGAACTATGAAGTCCTTGGTGCTCTTTGAGCTTGATTGTTTTTGACTGCAGGTGTTTCATTACTCAATTAGGTCACCTCATCAGTGCAAACAGTATTGATGATGTCAGGCAATAAAATGCCTGCAAGCCAACAACCAAATTCAGATAGCACCAAGAACTCCATGGCAGAAATTCTGGACATTCTGAGAGTTGCACCCAACTCATACAAAAGCCATCAAATGGAGGAAGCTGAAAAAAGTAGACATAGCTGAAATTTTAAATGATTAAAGATAAAGGTTTTCTCTGTCCAATTGTTTCAAACTCTAGGGGGCGGTGCTCATCTCGGTTTCTTAGCCAGCGTTATCCAAATACATTTTCCGTGGTTATGTGGCCAGCGTAGATATAAACCAAAGGCACATAGAAAGCTGTTACCTTCCCACCAAAGTGGTACCTATTTATCTACTTGCATTTGCATGCTTTTGAATTGCCAGGTGGGCAGGAGGTGGGGCAAGTAATGGGAGCTCACCCCATTTCACGATGCTCAGGGCACGAACCTTGGCTGTCAGCTTTCCAGCTGATA
Organism: Thermophis baileyi; assembly: GCA_003457575.1. Taxonomy (NCBI): domain Eukaryota; kingdom Metazoa; phylum Chordata; class Lepidosauria; order Squamata; family Dipsadidae; genus Thermophis; species Thermophis baileyi. Next base: position 2,399,376 of record QLTV01000373.1, read on the forward strand.
AGCTCAGTGTCTTTAATCACTGAGCCATCCCACCTCCCTTTTAAATGATTAGGGAGGTGTATTTAATCCAATTACTGTCACCCCTATGTTCTGAGGCATAATTTCTTTGCAAATCCCTTCTAGGCTGAGCTCCCTAAGAAACTTATTACAGGCTCAAACACCTTCATATCAGGATTCCTTACTGTTACATACAATACATGAAGAGAGACCAGTTTTCTCATGCTACAAAATCTGTCAGCCTACCTCAATAGGCAAATGATCATTTACTTCTCAGAAAGAAACATGAAACCATGACCCATGAAGCCATCTCAAACATGCATACACACTCATTGCAGTACCTTAGGAATACACAAAGGACTGGAATTAGTAGGAATAAAGAAGGAGCAGAAGGTACCAATGGCCAGATCTTTTATATCTAGTGATAAAGTTAGAGTCTTTTTTGTCTGATATAGAGGTGGAATTGAGGAAACAAAGTTCAGAAATTAGTAGAAAGCTGAGCAAAAGAATATATTTTATAGTACCGAAAGCACATTATTCAGAATCTTTTAAACAGACATAGAAATTACATTATCTCATATCTTGTATGTGGAAAAAGGTAAGGAAATATGATTAAGTTCTCAGTTCTTGGTATATGCCAGCCTTACTTTGTTGCTCTTTGTTAAGTCAGAAAGTTATTAAGTTTCTTATCACACTTTATGTTCAAAAGGTAAACCTTTACACATTTGAAAGCCTCATTGTGTAAGTGTTTCAGTTACACTGAGCCTTATTTCCCTTCAAGCAACCATGAATAGAAGTTCCCTGAAGATCATGCAACTTAATGCAGGAGCTCAGGACAAAGTTAATATATATAAGTCTATTATGCATGTCTGATTCCTAATTCCTGAATATGGCTTGAAAACCCACAGGCTATTTTAACCAATTTATAGCATCTGTATTTTTAACAGAATTACAAGTCTTGTGTATAATTTAAGTAAAGTTTTGGCTATGCTTACTTCTCCTTTAACAACGTTTTCATCTCCTCTCTTACAGATTGATCTTTCTTTGGTTCTGAGATCAAACACATCATATTTGATTTATATCTCAGCTGTTTAATCATCCTTTTTATCTATTAGATGTTAAAACTGGAGAGCAGACTAGATTAGATCATGACTAAAAAACAGGGCAGAATGGCATGTCCAGAGTAAATAACTAAATATTTGAAGTTAGCTTGCTCCACACTTTTTAAATTCAGTTTGAAAAGCCAACCATTTGAGGGGCAAACAGATCAGCTATTTCAACTGGAGATTGTTAGGGGTGTGTGTGGGAGGGATACTTAAATGCTCAGAAGAAAGAATCCTCCCTAGCATCTTCTAAAACTATGGGACATTTTTTTAAGGAGGAAGATTGTAAAACTAAATTGAAAGCAGGACATTTTTTTAGAATATTTTTGGTTTTAAAAACTATTTTCAGTTCAAGTTTCTGTACTGCATTATTCATTTATTGACCCCACTATAACACTTTGTTGATAAAGATCTTCACCAAATTAGACAGCTAAAAGAGCAATAAAATATTTGTCATACCAAGGGAGATGAAAGATCAGAAGCTGTAATTACATTAGATTTTGTTTGCAGATTTGAGGCTTCAAATAACAAACAAGTGTTGTGCAATTTTAAAAAGTGAATGTTTTTTTAAAGCCTTATTTAAACATATAACAATCCACAAACTTTGGAAATAATTTTAAAATCCACAAGAAAAATAAAACAATAGAAATAGCAAATAGAAATGAATCAAAAGCAAATCAAAACAATTTCTTGTCCTGTTTGGGAGTATCTAAAAATACAGGAGTTGTAAAAACAAAATAAAAAGTCAATGATGTATTTAATTTTTCTAACCAAAAAGACATCTGAGTATATTAACATAATCTGTGAAGAATTATTTTGCTGATATAATTAAAACTATAAACCAGACATGAGTAAAATAATCTATATTTTTTTTTAAAAAATCAAGTGTTTTTGCTGTTAGGTTTTAGCTAATTTAGCACACTTTTAAACCATCAACTGCTAAAAAAAAAGATACACTTTGAATTTCCAGTATTTACTACAGTAAACATGGCAACTTACAAAAATGATTGATTTGTTATGGCCCCATTTTATATCTACTGGGAAAAATGAACATTATACCTCTATAATAATTAAGTAATTATTAATTTTCAGTTTTCACAATTTTCCAAATGATGTCCAAAAATACACATACGTTATCCTGTTCTGGTCTTTCACTATCAGAGAACCCTACATACAATCTATCCAAAGCACTGTCCAAGAAATTCAAACACCTAGTAGATAGCTGCAAAGATTCCATCAGACCACCATCTCAATGGATTCAGGAATAAAATACCCAGCAACAGAAAAGAATGAAATCATGATACCCTACCACACTGCTGTTCTCTTCATATCAATTGAGCCAAACTAATCAACTGCAGTGCTATTACACAACATAATCAACCTAACTGAGCCAAACACTGAAATACCAGAATCTTGGAGGTCTTCTATTCCAACCCCCTGCTCAAGCAGGAAACCTCATAACATTTCAGACAAATGGTTGTCCAATCTGTTCTTAAAAACCTCCATTGCTGGAGCATCCACAACTTTTGGAGGCAAGTCATTCCACTGATTAATTGTTCTCACTGTCAGGAAAGTTCTCCTTAGTTCTAAATTGCTTCTCTCCTTGATTAGTTTCCATCCATTGCTTCTTGTTCTGCTTTCAGATGCTTTGGAGAATAGGTTGACCCCCTCTTCTTTGTGGCAACCCCTGAAATATTAGAACAGTACTATCATATCACCCTTAGTCCTTCTTTTCATTAAACTAGACATACCCAATTCCAGCAACTGTTTTTCATGTGTTTTAGCCTCCAGTCCCCTAATCACTTTTGTTGCTCTTCTCTGCACTTTTTGTTGAGTCTCAACATATTTTTTTATATTGTGGTGACCAAAATTGAATATGTGGACTTACCAAGTGGTACTAACAATTCACATGATCTTAATCCTGTATGTAGAACTTATTTTTTTCACCACTGAATTTCATTTTGTTAGATAAGGCCCAGTGTTCCAGTCTGTCAAGATCCTTCTGTAACTTGAGCCTATCTTCAGGAAACAGGGAAATCACTATCAATCAGACAAATAAGTAATCTACCAACTATTAGGCATCAATCCTTTGCAAAACAATATCTACCCACAGAACCATACCTATCTTGCACACATATAGCAGACAAGATATAGCAATATATCATCCCTGCCAATCAGCAAATTTCAGTTCTCCAAACCAGCTGCTTTGATGATGGTTACCTGGTAGAGCAAGGCAATGTCTACAACTCAAATACCAACCTCAGAGAATTCCATCCACTCAGTATGATCACTTTCCTTTCAAGTCAATATGGGAAGACTTTGATTAATGCTGTTTAATTTAATGTACTTTTAAGGGAGCATAGTAACATCTATGAAATATTTTTAGAGTTAATGCTTGGTGACATGCCAAAATAGATGTGCAGGCAATTCTACACCATGAGTTCTAAGCTGACTCATCAAGTTCATATCCAAAATCTTTTCCCCCATACTTTTATAACTTTCAAGAGATAGAGCTTTTTTTTTTTAAAGAAAAGAAAGCAAAAAACATTGAAGTCCCTTTGGTTTTAAAAGCTGTAACATTTGCAGGTGAACAAATGGACATAATAGAGGAAGCATAAAAAAGGGGGAGATAGAAAATTATGTTGACTGAATAATAGGTGGATCCCATGACTCATAGACATGTTTCAAGAAACATGCCAAATATAATCACTGAATGAAGATCAGTTCTTTAACAGAACTCTAGTTATCCCATGATGTCATTTTATAACTTCACACTTCTGCTATACATCATTGGTTACTGTTGGCAGGAACAAGGGTGGGAAAAAAATGAAGTACTGTGACACATGATGTAAGCTTCCTACTTTGGATGACTGAATTTCAGGAGAATCATTTACACAATGTCTTGCAGCTTGATTTTAATTAGGCAAGTGTGTCTTGCAGCTTGATTTTAATTAGGCAAGTGATAAGAAGATTGGTACTTAAAATATTCATTAATTAATCATTTCAATTCAAAACAATTGCTGTGACTCATAAATGCAATTGAAACGGATCTTGTTGAATCGTTTTCTGGTACCCACTGGTTGGTCTCACTGAGTGCCAAATGAAGATGTTAGCCATCGTTGACAGCAGGACAGCAGGAAATCCATTTGGTAAACTTGAAGCTCAACAGTGCTTCCCCTCCCACCCCCAAAGAGTTTTATGATTCTCTTTGCTGTCGTGCAGTGGTCATCCAGACTTTTTGCAAGATAAAATGGCTGTAGTTATGTAAATGCTATCACTGGGGACTTGGGATCAGACAAAAAATTAAAAAGATAGAACTTCAAAATGATCTCCATAAGAATTGGACAATGAAAGTTTTTTAATGATAAAATACGAAGCAATGAAATGTTTGAAAATTGCATTGCAGTGTCATCAACAACTTTTAACAGGAAGGAAGGGACATTTTTTTTTAAAAAATTGTGCCTTTGAACATAATCCTCATTGTGACCTGCAAATTTCAGCATTTATAAATATGATTCAACACACACAAGTTAGTATCTCAACATGATCTCCTCTTCTTTAGAAATAAGGATTATCCTGTGTGAGAAATTCAGGTAAATGATTTAAAAAAAAACAAACCAGCCTCAGATTCTGATTCCAGAATGGCAAAGGAAATATAACTTGGCCATACCTAATTAAAGTTTAAAATAATCAGTCAATCATATGTGTTTACAAAATGACATAATAATAAATGACGTAGTCTAGGTTATGGAAATAGCCATTTATATAATTCAAAATCAATCTACTGAAAAAAGTATGGGTAGATAATTCCAGAGCCATTGACAGGTCGGGAAAGAATATTTAAAAAGTTTTAATTTTAGTTTTCTGCAGACACTAGCAAATGAGAATCCAAACAAAAGGTGTTGATAAAGATTGATATTGTTGAATTAAATAAAAATTTGAGGAACATGTTTCCTAGTGTTTTTCTTTCTTTCTTTCTCACTGTTGACTTCTCGCAAAACATATCCTGCCTTTTTATTGCTTAAAATGTTATTTGCGCAGTGAAATTATTATTACATGATCTGATGAAAATATTCCCCAGCTTGTATTGGCTGATGAAACTTTTAAAGCAATCAGACTAATACTCTAGGATTGCTGGAATAGAATTATACAATGAAATAAAATCGGTTAAATTTTTCAAGATTATGTTATTAGATAGGATAAGCATATTTTAACAGCTGAATTAATTTGAACAGGAAAAAAAATTGTTTTAATTCCATTTCTGTCTTCATTTGTTGAGAGGGAATTGAATGAATTGAGACAAATAATAAATCACTACCTCACACAAGTGGTTCTCAGCTGACAAATGGGCCATAAGAAATGAATGGTAGTCTGCTGATATGCAAGCAAAATTCTGCATGGTTCCCACTTCATTTAAATGCATAACTGGTATGTTTGCCCTGGCATATTGTTAGCTACTTTTGCAATATCAAAAATAGTTTTTAATTGTTATAATTGTGCTGGATTTATGCAGGAAATCCTGTAAACTATCAAATATTTCTGATTCTCAGTTCTAGGAACCCCAATCAGCATGGCCAGGAACAAGGAAGGGCTGCTGGGAGTAGTGCACTACAAGGTCATACCAGATCCCAAGAAAACCTATTGTGCTTTTATGAGAAAGATACTATATATTAAAGTGTATCAGTTCTTGAGGCACTATAAATTCTTCACTTAAAAATGAAAATTCCAATCAAAGGATTGGAAGGATTGAAACTTCCAATCAAAAGATTGACTACCATGTCAGCAATGAACAATCCTGAATAGGATTTGCAGCTCACATAGCATCTACCGGGACTCTGTATAAATGGGGCATAGTATCCCCCAGTGTGACTGCAGGTTTCCACGTCAAACTGTAGATTACATTGTGATTGGTTTTAAGCTGAGGGCATATACTGGTCCAGTATCTGATTTTTTAAAAAGATAAATGGTACTGTGCTTCAGTGTTTGATGGCCTAGACCAGTGATGGCGAACCTTTTTTTCCTTGGGTGCCAAAAGAACACGCACACGTGCCCACACCCATAATTCAATGCTCCCCCACGCGCGCCACTGCCCTGCGCATGCACGCACGACCCCCTGCTCCCCCATTTCCTGACTTCCGGTGGGCCCGGTAGGCCCGTTTTTCACCCTCCCCAGGCTCCAGAGGCTTTCTTGGAGCCTGGGGAGGGTGAAAACGCCCTCCCCCGCCTCCCGGAGGCCCTCTGGAGGCCCTCCAGAGGCAAAAAACACCCTCCCAGAGCCTCTGCACCAGCTGAAAATCAGCTGCCCGGCGCGCTGGAGCTAAGCTAGGGCAACGGCTCGCGTGCTGGCAGATATGGCTCTGTGTGCCACCTGTGGCACGCATGCCATAGGTTCGCCATCACGGGCCTAAACATTAGTATTT
>QLTV01000373.1:2406016-2428605 GCA_003457575.1 Thermophis baileyi
TTAAATGCCATCAATGCAAAATGCATGCCAATAAAGGAGAATATTTGTAGCTCCCCCATTTCCTGACTTCCGGTGGGCCCGGTAGGCCCGTTTTTCACCCTCCCCAGGCTCCAGAGGCTTTCTTGGAGCCTGGGGAGGGTGAAAACGCCCTCCCCCGCCTCCCGGAGGCCCTCTGGAGGCCCTCCAGAGGCAAAAAACACCCTCCCAGAGCCTCTGCACCAGCTGAAAATCAGCTGCCCGGCGCGCTGGAGCTAAGCTAGGGCAACGGCTCGCGTGCTGGCAGATATGGCTCTGTGTGCCACCTGTGGCACGCATGCCATAGGTTCGCCATCACGGGCCTAGACATTAGTATTTGAACATAGACCTTTTAAACATTTATATTGTATTTTGTTTATTCTCTACATAAATGACCTTTGTGACAATATAAAAAGCAACTGCGTCCTCTTCGCAGATGATGTAAAACTATTCAACACCACCGACAATACTACTACCCTTCAAAAAGACCTTGACTATGTATCAGAATGGTCAACCAAGTGGCAACTTCAAATCTCAATCAACAAATTCTCAGTCTTACACATTGGCAAAAATAATCAGAACACAAAATACAAACTAGATAATCACGACCTTGTTGACAATCCTCACTCAGTTAAGGACCTTGGAGTACTCATCTCTAATGATCTAAGTGCCAGNNNCCACCAGGCTTGAAATTTTAGGCCTAGAAAACTTAGAACTATGCCACCTTCGATCTGACCTAAGTGTAGCACACAAAATTATATGCTACAATGTCCTACCTGTCAATGACTACTTCAGCTTCAACCGAAACAATACACGAGCTCACAATAGATACAAACTTAATATAAACCGCTCCAAACTTGATTGCAAAAAATACGACTTCAGCAACAGAGTGGTCAATGCCTGGAATACATTACCTGACTCTGTAGTTTCTTCCCCAAACCCCCAAATCTTTAACCTTAAACTGACTACCATTGACCTCACCCCATTCCTAAGAGGTCTGTAAGGGGCGTGCATAAGTGCACCAGCGTGCCTACCGTCCCTGTCCTAAAGTCCCCATGTATTTGAAAAATATGTAATCGAAAAATATGTACTCAAACTATGTTTGTATTTATTATATACTCACATTAATATTTATACTTTACCTGTAATCATATACATGCTTGACAAAATAAATAAATAAATAAATAAATAAATAAAAATTTTCATTGTGTCCTAGTACATTGGAGGTTGTACCACAAAGAAGTGTGGCCCCATCCCAAAAGATACAATGTGAACAAAGGACAAAAATTAAATTAAATTATTAAATTAAAATATTAAATTAAAGTATTACATTAAATTAAATTTCAACACTGTTTCATAGAAAGATTGTTGCTAGGGTACAAAGGAAAGATATGAAGTTGAGGATAAGGGTCAGTTAATCAGTTCTCTGAGCTTGGTTGTTTTCTTGCAGAAATTTCATTACCCAGCTAAGCAACATCATCTAGCACTGAAGATGTTACCTAGTTTGGTAATGAATTGGAATATTGGAATATTTCTTATTGGTCAAGTGTGATTGGATACACAAGGAATTTGTCTCCTGTGCATAAACTCTCCATGTACATACAAACAACAAAGTGATAAGTCATAGATCATAAATCATAAGATACAGTCATAAATCATAAGATGTAAACAAGTGATAAATCATAAGATACCAATAGGAGAAGGCAGTAGGAAAGATGAGAAGATGAGAAAGATGGAAAGGAAAATAGCAATATAGCCCTACTACATGGGTAAATACTTTTAGGCATAAGACAGTGCTGTGGGAATTAGGTGTTTAGCAGAGTGATGGCATGGGGGGGGGAGTTGTGTCTAGTTGTTTTGGCATGCAATGCCCTATAGTGGCATCTGAGGGGAGAAGTTGAGATAGATTATGTCCAGGATGTGCGGGGTCTGTAGATATTTTCTCAGCCCTCATTTTGACTCGTGCAATATACAGGTCCTCACAGCTGCAAGAAAACAACCAAGCTCGCAAAGCTTCAAGGACCCCACAGTTTAATCCTGAGCTACAAATATTATCTTCTATTGGTCACTTAAATCTTAAAGTAGAAGGGTTCTCAGCTTGGGAAAGAAGGGAATGCTAGAGTAGATTTGATGGTACGGTAGACAGCATAGAGAGGCCACAATTGTAAGAATGCCTGGAAAGAGGATCTCTAAAGTGGCTATGGGACAACGGGATTGGGAATTTGGAAATAAAATCTGAACTACCGTATTTTTCGGAGTATAAGACGCACCGGACTATAAGACGCACCTAGATTTAGAGGAAGAAAACAAGAAAAAAAAAGTTTTTGGCCTCCGCACGTCCTGTTTTTGCCAAAAGCATGCCCATTTTTGGCCTGCAGAGTGCTTCTGGGGGCCGGGGAGGGCAAAAATGTGATGCACAGAGGGTTTGGGAGCCCCAAAATGGGCCTGTATTCGGTCTATAAGACGCACCGAAATTTTCACTCACTTTTAGGAGGGGGGTGTCTTATACTCCGAAAAATATGGTATTTGGATTTGGATGAGAATGAGCTCTGTTCCAGAAGGAATGTTATTTCCCCTCAATTTCATAGTATAGGTAGTCCTTGACTTACAAGAGTTCGTTTAGTGACCGTTCAAAATTACAATGGCGTTGAAAAAAGTGACTTATGACCATTTTTAACACTTGCAGCATCCCCATGATCATGTGATCAAAACTGAGATGGTTGGCAACTGACTCATATTTATAAAGTTGCAGTATCCCGGGGTCATGTGATCACATTTTGTATCTTCTAACAAGCAAAGTCAATGGGGAAGCCAGATTCACTTAACAACTGTGTTACTAATTTAACAACTGCAGTGATTCATTTAACAACTGTGGCAAGAAAGGTTGTAAAATGGGGCAAAACTCACTTAAATGTCTCACTTAGCAACAGAAAGTTTGGGCTCAATTGTGGTCATAAATCAAGGACTACCTGTAGAAACACAAGAGAAACAGTATAACTAAATATATTCCTACCAAACAATCCATACAGTACAATTATAACGATGTTTAGAGAAAAGGCAGCACGGAACACCATCACGGAAAACAGGAACAGTAGTGTTCTTCTAAAACAATAATAGCAGCTATAAGTACATCTCAAAGTTGCAAATATTACTTGCAAAAATAGCAGTAACATTTCTATTTTTCATGTAATTAAAGGAAATGAAGGAAGGAAGAATCAGTGTGGTTACACATTTCAGTGCAGTGTTAGAGTGATGATATTTTTAGTAATCCCAAATGTGAAAATGCTGTCTGTTTTCTTCTTTATTTTCCAGCTGCTGAAGTATTTATTTATTTTATTTATTTATTTATTTGTCAAACATGTACAAGATGGCAGGTATAGGTATAAACATAAACATAATCAAAGTGAATACAGATAGATGAAGACAATAGGACAGTAGGACAGGGACGGTAGGCACGCTGGTGCGCTTATGCACGCCCCTTACAGACCTCTTAGGAATGGGGTGAGGTCGACAGTAGACAGTCTAAGGTTAAAGTTTTTTGGGTTTGGGGAAGAAACCACAGAGTCAGGTAGTGAATTCCAGGCATTGATCACTCTGTTGCTGAAGTCGTATTTTCTGCAGTCGAGTTTGGAGCGGGTTAAGTAGTGTTCTTTTCTTTACATACTCTTCCACCTCTCTGAGGTCTCTCTGACTGTCTACACAACCTTCCAGTCCAATTCCCTTTAAAGGCCCATTCCCATTAAATGACGAGAAGGAGACTTCAAAGCCACTAAAGCAGAGGTGGAGAACTTTGGCCCCTTTATGACTTGTGGACTTCAACTCCCCAAATTCCAGAGCCAGACAACATTTCCTGAGCATGGCTGGCTCAGAAATTCTTGGAGTTGAAGTCCACAAGTCATAAAATGGCCATAATTCCCCACCCCTGCACTAAAGGAATGATTTTCAACCTTGGCAACTTTAAGATGTACAGACTTCAGCTCCCAGAATTCCCTGGCTGAGGAATTCTGGAAGTTGGATTCCACATTTCTTAAAGTTGCCAAGACTGAGAAAAACTGCATGAAACACATGATTGTGCATGGAATGGAAGTGACGTACACCAGTTCTCTGGTAATTAGCTAATGAATGAAATAAATTTCATTGAAATCTTTGAATACAAATGCAACTGATTTTCCACTCTTTTATGGCTCCTTTTCCTGTCTCATAAACAGAGGTGGTATTCAGTCGGTTCTGACCAGTTCGGGTGAACCGGTAGTAGCGACCTGACCCGCCCCGGCGCTATGCCATCCTATTTAGCCACGTTTTCAAGCTGCACGCATGCGTGCAAGCCGCGCACGTGAGCAAAGCACATACGCGGAAGGAGCACGCTCACATTTTTGGTGCTGGGCGAACCGGTAGGTATATTATGTGAATCTCACTTCTGCTCATACATATAATCTCTTTCTTGCTCTCTAATCATCAGTTTGGCACTTCAGTGGCCAAGAGCCAGGCACCCGGTCACCCATCTGCGCCCCAGGTTTTTGAAAGGGAAAATTACAAGATCTCATCAGAATTTATTCCTGCCTTAGCTTCCTTGCCAGTCACTCAAGAACTGATAAAAGCCCCTGATAATTTTCCCAAACGAAGACATCAATCATTCCAGCAGCCTGGGACACCTGTCCAAACCTGTCAGTCTTAATCCTCATTATTATCTATCAAGACTGCCAAAAGGAAAAAAAATATATATATATGTATTTTAAGAGTTTCCCCACTCCTTTTCTCTTAGACTGGGATAGATAACGTCAGCCAGAAAAAGCACTGCGGGCCCATTCCATTTATATGCCCCATTAACTGCTTCCCATTCACAGAACGAAATATCCGATTGCTTTTTAATCCCTTATCCCTTAATGGTGTCTTCCAAATGCTTTTCTTTCAACAATACTATCTTGTCCCATCAGAAAGCCTAGATATTTGTAGTTTAATCCTCAGCTTTTGCTACATTGCAACACTTAATCACAGGGCAAAACAAGTTAACATCAGCTTAGCCAGGACATTGCGGTGTTCTGATCTCTAATCCTAAGAGGGGGAAAACCCAGATCATTTTTAATTTTATTGCAAGCAACGGTTGGATTAAAAGCAAAGCTGTAGAAAGCAGAAGCAGCAGGGGCAACTGGAGACTTTTTTTAAAAGTTCAAGAAGGAACGCAGCATCTTGATTTTACTTAAGATCTGAGCCAGATGTTCATTTGGTTAAGAAGTAAAAAGTGAGTTTAACCTGAAAAATAATGTAGGACTGAAACAAATATTCAACCTTGCTTTATAGCAGCTCAGAACCAGGGTTGTACAAGAATGTCACCATGGATCCATCTGAAAGGAAGTTTGGGTCCCATCCCGTCTCCCCCCCCCCCCCGGGTTTGTGGAGATAAAAATACCAGCTACAAAGTCTGGTTTGCCTTTCTTTTTCCAATGAAAGCAAAATATCTAATTCCTCTTTGAAAATACTGGGAGTTGAAGCCCAGTATTCAAAGTTGCCAAAACTGGACACTCCTTCCTTAAGCAGAGCCCAGTAACAGTGCCCTTTAGCCCTTCCAAAGTTTAACTAAGAAGACATTAAGACTCGGACTTTTAAGCTTCAGTCATGTACCATGCCAAAGAAAACACTGTTTTTAACAATGCAGATCGACGCTGAACACGGCAAATAAGGACAATTACAAAAAGTTTGATAGAAGTTGAGAGCGGCAATGAAAGTGTTAAGGGCATAATATCTAGAGGAAAAAAGTCTGGGATGCACCCCTTCCCTTGGTGTCCTGGGCATGTGTCTATTGTGCTTAATGGTTAATCCAGGATTGGCAGCAACAGATCTTAAAGGAATAATAGAGAATCTCAAATCAATGGACCAATTTCAACCTCTAGTTCCATAGTCTGAACTGCCAGACAATAACAAAACCATCATCTCCTCCAGTCAACTTTACTTTTAATTTTAAAGCTTATTTTGTCTCACTCTGTCCCCAACCACAAAGGTGCTAAGGGACCATTTGGGAGGATCACCGAAGTGCAATTAAATTTCGTTGCTTGAGAAATGTACATATTTGGAACAGGCCACCATAATGCTTATCATAACAGAGAGAAAAATCTTGCCTTTCTTTAAAGCAAACAGTTTGACAAACTCTTCATATCTTCTTTATGAAAACAAATTGCTGGCTGAAGATACAAAAATATTGTCTATTTTTTGTCTCCCTAGTAGCTTAGTGCCATGTTCTAATGAAAATATGAAGAGGAATTATGTGCACACAGATACATTCCTTATTTCATGTGTCTGTGTCTGTGTCTGTGTGTCTGTGTGTCTGTGTGAAATATATCACATTATAATTATAAAGGTGTATTGTGCTCATTAGGTTTGTTTCAAAACCTAGTCTTTTTTAAAAAAAACAAACCCTAGCAAATTATTTTATTGTATGATTTATTGTCTGCATGCCAATGGATCTTTCAGAGATAAAGAGAATAAAAAACTATTTTAGATAGTAATATAAAATAACATAAGTCAAATATAATTTGGGGAAAGAAAGCCAGAAAGACAATGGCCTGAATTTTATAACAAGGGGTTATTTTGAATTTTATTTTGATAAAATTGAAATATGACTCTTAACAAATGGAAATTGACAGGCTGGCCTGAAGATGCTAGGTAAGGATGGGGTGAAGGATGGAGGAAGGGAGGGAACAAGGGTGGAAGAGAGATATTTTAAAACCCCAAACACTAGACTGTGTTTTATATAAAGTTGCGATAACCCCAAAATCAGCACATGAGTATTGGCTCAGCAGTTGATGCAGCCAAGCAAAATACAACAACATAATCCAGTTTCTCCAGTTCTGTCTTTGAAAAGAGATTTTTGATTTTCATAACTGAATCCCAGTTCATACTCTTTTAAATTGCTTTCCCCATCTAATCATTGTGCTGGGTTTTGAGTCCCCAATATCTATGGAGGTGCTAGATTGGAAATGTTATTTTAAACTGAGTTCTTTTGCTATCATGATTGGAATGGAATTTCCAAGTTTTAACACATATTTCATTTTCAATTCGATAGCCAGCCAGTATGTGAGCTATATGGGTAGTCCTTAACTTACAACTGTAATGGAGCCTACCCATCATGGTCATTAGTTGTAACAGTCGCAAATGCAATTCAGTTGCTGAGTGCCTGATGTTTGGTCACAAGACTGTGGGGGAATGATCCTCAGAAATTTGAATCATAAGTAGTTTCCCCAGTAGGTCTGTTGCAATTTCAAATGGTTGTGAAGTGACCAAGTTCTAAGTTGAGAACTACCTGGTTGAATAGATCCTCCATACTAGAAAACATAATTTCAGTTTAAAAATCCGATAATTAAGTCAAGTCTCCCCATTGGCTTGAAATGTTTGTTTCCTATAGACAGAGATATGGTTTCTTTTCAAATGAAGAAGTTATAACAAACATGCCGAAGTCATTAGCTAGTTGAGAAGAGCATTTGAAGCAGCAAGTGGTAATACCAGCAAGTTTTAAAATAGCTCTGCTAATATTTATGATAGATTCATTCTGGCCAATATTTCAGAATGAATGGGGCTACAGAACCTTGACCCAAGAATTTACACAGGAGTGGAAAAGCACAGCAGAATATAATTCTTATGGCTATACACAAGAAAGAAATATATTATTTAATGACCATAAAGCTTAATCTCCATCCAGATGATAATTTCTAAAAGTTGTGATCTTTGGAGGACTATATTTTCCAAATCTCAATGTACTTGAAGAGGCTTTTGACCTTTTTTGAAGCTTTGAGTTTTGTCTTGATCCAGCAAAAATAATCAGGTTAGGGAAAAGCACTGTAGTGCATTGGATTGCGATTTATATTCAGCACGTGTAAAAATACACTTGACGTTTGAGGATTGTTTGCTTTAAAACATTCTTCATCTCAAAGAGAAACCTTCAACCTGAGATGGTGACCATATTCAGAACTTTGAGAACATGCTGGAGCATTTTCATAAAATGAAATGGCTGAAGTGATGGTACTGCAGGCTACTTCTGCTGATTGCCGGCTGCCAGGAGTTCAGCAATTCAAGTCTCACTGGCTCAAGGTTAACTCAGCTTCCATCCTTCCGAGGTCAGTAAAATGAGGACCCAGATTGTTTGGGGGCAATATGCTGGCACTGTAAACTGCTTAGAGGGGGCTGTAAAGCACTGTGAAGTGGTATGTAAGTCTAAGTGCTAAGGCTATAAGTCCATTATTATTTTTTTTAAAGAGAAAACCCTTTAAGTATGGAGGTACTATGAGTCCACATTGTTTTGTCCCATTCACTCTGTATTCCCACATATTCACGTGCACTAAACATAATATACTTTGATAGCAGTAGGTTTTATAATATGTTGAGGAGTATACATAGGTACAGAGTGGTATTTTTCAAACTTGGCAACTTTAAGATATGTGGACTTCAACTTCCAGAATTCTCTAGCCAGCATCCTGGTTGGGGAATTCTGGGAACTGAAGTTCACACAGATTAATGTTGCCAAGTTTGAAAAATGCTGGTACAGAAGGTTCTCCAGTACAGTCATTTGGTTTTACTACATGCAAAGTATCAAATAAAATAACAATGAGATTAAAGGTGTGGCAACATCATCCCATTGTATATTTTACCAATTCATGTGAATAACCATTGGAATAGTCTTCTAATGGGATACATATTGTGGGGATGTAAATAACTGCAACCATGTCAGTACACTATTTTGATTATCCTAATTCAAAACGTTGTTGGGAAAAGCATTTCAGAATTTAGCAGGGCTATCAATAAAAGCCTAAAACCTTTCCAATTAAATCTAAACAACTACAATTGCCAAGAAATGCAAAGCAAGGATCTAGAAAGACCCTATGTTGTAAGACATTCCACATACACATAGATACACAGAGAGACATGCATGCATAGCATAAGGAAGTCAATTAAGTTCTTAAAATTACTTGTCCTGTCTGTTTCTACTCCTCATTATACAAAGTACATGGACTAAAAGGCCTTTTAAAAATATTTGATTGCTGTCAAGTGATTTGGATGGCATAAAGAATAACATTTTTAATTAAATGGCCTTCCTATCTAATAAGACTTATTCAACCTTCTTCTGAGACAGGTGTCTCTAATCTGGGTGGAATTACAAAAAGACCAGGTTTGCCAGACTGTTTGCTTGATTAAACTAGAGGCACTTAAATTGTTTGGGTACTGTGCTATTTGTCATCTGATGCTGAAATGGCAACCAACTGTGAAGAAACCTGATGCCAATCAAAATTATGCACAAAATAGAGGAGTTGATTGAAAACTTATTATAGTATTTTTCTTTTCTTCTTTTGCATTTGTGAAACATATGTCTCGCTTTTACAACAGAATTTATTTACTTTGCTTTTGACAATGATACAGTGATAAGACTTAATTTTTAGATTTAGAAACTCATTCTGCATAACAAATCAATTGAGGAGAAGTGCTGTATGTTGAGCATTAGCAATGGTGTGCCAAGTTACAATAGACATAAACAAATATCATGACATGAAGATCCTGATCTGATCTGACATTTAGAATACATCAGAGAAGAGATGTAGAAATGATGTTTAAAAATTGTTGTCTTTTGATACATATTTTCTTGATGCTACAACAAAAACTCTGGTTCCCAGCATATTTAAATTGAATTTTGAATTGTGTTTTAAAGCTATCGTTCCTGTAACACTAGATTAATGAAAAACAATCTTATAATGATATGATAAATCATTCCCATACCTAATCTGTCTTTTTGTTTGATGGACAAGACTTCTACTCATTGTAACTTTCAAATAAAAAAAAAACAACAGGTGAGGAAGAATCCATGGTCCTCATGCCAGACAGAATAGTTATGTCAACACAGATCAGATCTTCTAAAGGCTATCAAGAGACCAGATAAATATCTACAGTATTGACTCACAAAAGGAAGAAAAGGGCTTCAGAATTTCAACCCATCACTCCTGTGATACTGCAGGAGACATATCTTCTCTGTGTAATTAGCTTCATTCTTCCCTGCAATAGTGAACACCATCTTGTCATGTGATATCTGTGGATTTGTTTGGCCACATAAATAAGTCCTAAATAAAGGGGAAAGTGCCTACAAATCTGAGTTTAAAAACATGTCCTCTGAGAAACTGTATAAACCTTTCCTATTTCAACCCATGATATACAAATTCAGTTCCTTTTTCTCAGCAGTAACTGACCAAATGTTTTGGTGTTTTAACCAGGTGATGCTGATAAATTATGCTAATTTTGACTGTGCTAATTGGAAATTCTGGAACTTACAATTACAATACACTTGGGGCAGTAACTTAGCTATTCTATTATTAAAAGAAAGAGTGACATATTTCTATGTATGTATGTACCAGTGGTGGGATTCAATTTTTTTACTACCTGTTCTGTGGGTGTGGCTTGGTGGGCATGGCTTGGCTTGATGGGTGTGACTTGGTGGGCATGGCAGGGGAAGGATACTGTAAAATCTCCATTCTCACCCCACTCCAGGGGAAGGATACTGCAAAATCCCCATTTCCTCCCAATCAGCTGGTACTCGGGAGGCAGAGAATAGATGGGGGCAGGGCCAGTCAGAGGTGGTATTTACCGGTTCTCTGAACTACTCAAAATTTCCACTACCAGTTCTCCAGAACTGGTCAGAACCTGCTGAATACCACCTCTGGTATGTACTATTGAAACCATACGTGATTCTGGAATCAAGGACCTTGATTCCGGAAACCTATTGTAAGTATAAATAATCTCTGATGTAGATGCATTTGATTGTAACTTTTAGGCACTTTGGTGTTACTGAACACATTGTCCACAAACATATTCCAAAAAAGATTTTGGAATAGGCAAGAGCCTCCTCCTCCCCCCCCCCAAAAAAACCCCATCACCATAGTTAACCTAAAGTGATATTCTCACAATCAAAAAAATGCTGATTTCAGTAGTTGAACCAAATTTCAAACAAAAAGGGCCAATATAAGAACAAAGTATTTGTTTTATTTTGAGTAAGACTACTGGACTATATTCTCAACATTGACTCTAAAAACCAACAGCCCAGGTTTTCAGACTTTAGTTTTAGGTTTTGTTATTATTATTTGGGGAATGTTGGAGTTTAACTTGGGTTCTCAGTGCTATACAGTTGAGATGCAGTCTCCGTCTCCTATACTGAGTTCAAACAATAGAGTGGTTTTGATGGATCCAATGCTAGATTTCTTATTGACATATTCTCATTCAACCTCCTGCAAGATGCTCCAGCTTCGTGGAAATTCAATTATTGTCCTCCTTTCCAATTTTCCTGGATTCCAATAGACTTGATATATAACATTTAAAAATTACAAATTTATTTTTATCTGTCAGCTCTCCACATATACAACAAACCAGCAGAACCAAAGGTGCTTTTTTCAAGAGGCAACTGGACTTTCTGGTTTTTCTTTGAAGACATTTTGCTTCTCATCCAAGAAGCTTCTTCAACTCTGACTGGATGGTGGGGAATGGAAGACTTTATACTCTTTGCAGACAGCTGGTCATTTGCTTTCTTTTAGTGAGTCGTTAAGGTCACCTGGAAGTTTATCTGTGTCGTCAGGGTCACCTGAGTGGTGAAAATGGGTGTGGACCCTTCTTGGAACTGTTGAAAGGACCGTGTTGTAGACTGGAGATAGATGATGTCATATACCTCCCCCTCTGTTGAGAGAGGGCTGTTCAATTTTGACATAGATGGCCTTTTTGACCCCTCTTTCAAACCAGCGGTCCTCTCCAGGGGTGGGTTGTGGATCCTGTTGCTGCTGGTTCGCTCAGGGTCACGCGCAAGCGCGCCTGCAGCAATAAAAAAAATAGCTTCTGCACATGCGCAGAAGCAAAAATTCGCATCTGCGCATGTGCAGAAGCAAAATCCAAGATGGCGGAGACCGCCGAAAGAACCAGTTCCGTGACATCATCACCAGTTTACTAACGATTCTAAAGAACTGATTAGAACCGGTAGGAACCCACCTCTGGTCCTCTCTGTCCAAAATGTGGACTTTGCTGTCTTCAAAAGAGTGGACTTTAAATGCAGATGGACTGCTGAATCTAGTCCTGACGGGTTTGTTCTCCTATGTTTTCCTACCAAGTCCAGTTGCCTGTTGAAAAAAAGCACCTTTGGGACAACCATGACCTGGATGACTGAGAATCTCTATGGAATCTCCATAGAGATTCTCAGCACTGTACTTTTTAAGAAAAAACAGAATGTGAGCCCTTGTGCTGAAAGTCCAGAGTCCGTTTGATCACAGCAAGCATTTCCTGAATGGAATGTAACTGTTTCTGGGTAACAAAAGTCTAAGCCCTGAATACATTACCTAGAGGTCAGAAGTATACGGAAGAAAGAAAAATCAGTGCTAAATAGAAATACTTCAGTAGAAAAGCAAATAATTATACCATTGATGGATTCAGACCAAAGTAACATTTCCTCTTCAGCAGTCTCGATGTTTACTTGGCACTCTTCTCTGCTGGGATTTGTATGATTTACTCCCAAGAAAATATGTCGACTTTCAGTCTTAGCTCTTAATATCTGGGCGGAGAATGACCTCTGAGACGACATAAAATCCAGATGGAATCATGGCAATGTCCATTGACAGGAATGGGAATGCTCTTGCAAACCTGCCTTTGAACTTGTTGCTCATTGGGGAAAATATGTATATATAACACCACTTTGATAGGCATCCTCCAGAAAGACAGAGATGGAAACTGACCAGCCCCCCCCCCCCAAAAAGATGACAGATCACTTTCTGATCTAAAATGACAAATCTGATGATCTTGTTATATTAAAACAAAAGAGGGAGTATGTAGTGGGGGACCTCATATGCTTATACTTATACTGGGAAAACAATCTATTGTTCCAGAAACAAAAGAAATCACCCTCCCCCCCCCAAATGTAACTTTTGAGTTGTATTTGAGAAAAAAGGAATAATTATTAACTGTGGAAATAAACTGTAATTGCAGATAGAGCCACAACATGTCTGCACTAACTAATGAAAAAGTATAATCCAAAGAAGCTGAATATGACCTTTAAAAGAAGAATATGTGCATTATGAAATATGTATAAAATAGGTCAGATAAAGATAGAAACTGCAGCCTCGCAAGCATGCTAAGCTAAAATTATCTATCAGTCCATGGTTATTAATAGGTGGAATGACTGACACCAGAATCAGTACAAAGCTGGTCAGACAGAATTGTGGACACATTTTACAGCATAATACAGCCTTTTTTGAACCAGGTTTGTAGTAAGAAAGAAGACCTCAGAAAACAGCACAAATCTTATAATATTGATTAATGGGTATTTTTAATAGTACAATACTACAAAAATTGGTCTCTTCTTTTCTTTTTGGTATTCCTGCATCATGTTTAATCAAACGGAAGTATGATAGGTAAGAGAATACTTATTATGGTTCTATTCCATAGGCCAAGTTAAGCTTTAAAAACAATGGGCTTTGAATTAACCATAACAACTCATCTGAAATTATCTTCAATACAGGTGAAGGGGAAAATGGATGGACTTTGTTTAAGAAATCAATGCCAAAGGTGAAACTTGTACTTTGGATTTGTTACCATTCTATTCATTTTCTACCAATCGGAGAACTATAATATTTGGTCTTTAATTTATCCAAGACATTAGAATGAAAGTTATCAATGTTTATTCATTTATTTGATTTTCATCCTGCCTTTATTACTTTAGAAGTAACTTGAGGTGGCGAACATAATTAATACTCCTTCTTCTTCCTATGTACCCCACAACAATAATCCTGTGAGGTGAGTTGGGCGGAGGCAAAATTAGTGACCCAAAGTCACTCATCTGAATTTCATGCCTAATGTGGGACTAGAAATCTCCTGATTTTTATACTATCACTTTAACCACTTCACCAAACTGTGAAAAAACAAAAATGTCTATCATGGATAGTTGAAATAAAAGACGTGTAGAATATTTTTTTAAAGAATTCCATTAATTTCTATCTGTTAATATCTTGAAATATAATGAAATGCACATTTATGTCTTAATGTTTTGACCAATAAAGAATTTACCTCTAGCCAAAAATATGTCTGAATGGCTATGTGTTGACACCAATAAAGAAAGCAAATTTATCATGAGAAAACACAAACCAGCTATGCTCCAGGTAAGTTACAGTTAACTAAATGTTTAGTTAACCTTTTCTTCCCATAGTCAAGGTCACTAAATTTTATTTACATAGTTTGCAAAAGAACAGTATAACAAAATATGGGAAGGAAAAGCAATTGAGTCAAGCGTGGTGGAATAAATGTAAGAACAGCTAGTGTCAGAAGCCACATTCTATATAGAACTGCAGTATGTTATATTCATATGAGTTAAATGCTTGATGCTACGCTGAATATTTCTTAGGCTTTTTTTAAAACTATGCAATCACTCTGATGCATTTTTTTTTCCAAAACAGAAGAAACGTAACACTGAAATATTGGTATGTGCATCAAGAACTTTTTCAAAATCCATGCAAAAATAAAAGCAAGAAATGAAATTAATCTTGATTTCATTTGCATTTTTAACTAGACAACCTGTACCCCATTGGGTCATGATTTCAGAGATATTTCCTTACCTAAACAATGAAACCAAGAGCGGGCAAAAAAAGGCAGTGGGAATGGGAGCAACTTTCTTCTGGCTTCCCCATTGAAATTCCTTTTGGGAAACTGGCAGGGAGTATCAGAAATCTTCCTTCCTTCCTTCCTTCCTTCCTTCCTTCCTTCCTTCCTCCCTTCCTTCCTTCCTTCCTTCCTTCCTTCCTTCTTCATTGATCTATAAATGTAGAATTGCACAAAAGGTGCCATACAGGTCAGAAAAGACACATGAGGGCAGCACAAATTGGGGGAGTGGGTGGGTCACGTTGTGGGCAGGAAAATTATGCTTGGATTATATAGATAAAACAAGGTGATGAAAGGAGGAGGAGGAGGAGGAGGAGGAGGAGGAGGAGGAGGAGGAGGAGGAGGAGGAGGAGGAGATGACAGAATTAAGACATAAGAAAGCCAGAAACCACATGGGGCTCTTACATAAATGTCTTATCTCATAAAATGCTATTATGCAGAAAAAGTCCCAATTAATTTTTTTTCCTGTCAGTTCTCATTTAATTTGAGAATTTGATTTTGGGGTTCAGTTGTCTGAATTTAATAAGAGATAAATTCTTTAGGAGAAAAAGCACAGTATTCTTTCACTTTTTATATTACAAGGTGGTCAAGGGCTATGAGAGAATGTATTCTCTTTCATGGTTCAGTTCCTCTCTCCAGTGCTCTACAGTCTTACGGGCTTCTCTCTCATTCAGTCTCTGGGAAAGGCATAACGAGGTCAATAACCCTTCCTATAGGACTTTTTCCAGTTGGGAAATCTTGGTTGCCATCTTTTAGAGGGATTGAAAGATGATTGACAGTAAACAGAACTCCGGAAGTAGCTGTCTTTCATCTCCAATCATAAAATAAGCTCAAAATACTCCCCAAGAGAAACTGGTAAGAAAGTCTCAAGTTCTTTAAAAAGGTAGTAATAAGTCCTCTTTTGCAGGGGAAGAAAACTGTGAGAACTGGGCAAGGTAGAAGAGCATATTTATGGTGGTCAGAATTGGCTATTAGATAAGCATTCACTGATCAGGAAGCACTCAGAGTTCCAGAATTTTTCTTTAATATGGCAGAAGGCTGGAATTTCAAAGCATTAGAAGACTGTCAGGCTCAGGATGACCATACTTTGTATCATTGATTACAGGCACGTCAGCTTATATATGCTTCATATTTCCAGAGATTTATTTAAGTAACAAGGCCATGAAGTCAATACTGGAACTGTAGGTGGTTTCATGAAAATGTCCATGCTATGGCCAAAAAAAGAAATAAAAATGAGTGAATTGCAAAGAATATTATTATTTTTCCTATTCTTGACATAAAACTGTCAGTGCTATCATAAAAAAATGATAAATTCCAACTTTAATAGCATCTAGTCAGTCCTAAATAGAGTTGGCACTAAAATTGTTTTTTTTTTGGGGGGGGGGGAAGCTGGATGACCCCACAGATTCAGCTCTGGAAAAAATGGGTAGGGGGGGATTTCTACATCAACCAAATGAGTTTAGAAATGGTGTTTGAAACCAGTTATGGTTCAAGTAACTTCAAGTCTTTCAAGAATCCCATTTTCCAAACTGTATCAGGGAAGAGTTAGAAATGGACTTTAACTATATTATGACTTTAATGTATATATGTGTTCATGTTTGTTCAATAGGATTATGACAAGGCTTGAGCAAAACATCTCCTCCTGGACGGTTCATTTACTTTATTTTATTTTTTATTTATTTATTTTGTCAAGCATGTATATGATTACAGGTAAAGTATAAATATTAATATGAGTATATAATAAGTACAAACATAGTTTTGAGTACATATTTTTCGAATACATGGGGACTTTAGGACAGGGACGGTAGGCACGCTGGTGCACTTATGCACGCCCCTTACAGACCTCTTAGGAATGGGGTGAGGTCAATGGTAGTCAGTTTAAGGTTAAAGATTTGGGGGTTTGGGGAAGAAACTACAGAGTCGGGTAATGTATTCCAGGCATTGACCACTCTGTTGCTGAAGTCGTATTTTTTGCAATCAAGTTTGGAGCGGTTTACCTTGAGTTTGTATCTATTGTGAGCTCGTGTATTGTTTCGGTTGAAGCTGCTTCATAGTGCTTTACAGCCCTCTCTAAGCGGTTTACAGAATTAGCATATTGCCCCCAACAATCTGGGTCCTCATTTTACCCACCTCGGAAGGATGGAAGGCTGAGTCAACCTTGAGCCGGTGAGATTTGAACCGCTGAACTGCAGCTAGCAGTCAGCTGAAGTAGCCTGCAGTGCTGCACTCTAACCACTGCGCCACCTCGGCTCTATTAAGTTTGTATCTATTGTGAGCTCGTGTACTGTTTCGGTTGAAGCTGAAGTAGTCATTGACAGGTAGGACATTGTAGCATATAATTTTGTGTGCTACACTTTCCTTCTAAGGGACAAGAGAAAATGCCCATACAAAGTGCCCATGTTTAAGTTCACCTGTTCCAATTACCTCCTCTATTTCCATGAAAGATTCAGGGTAATACATTGCCTCTTCGCCTCGATGAGAAGCAATGCATCACTGTAAGAATAAAGTATATCACGAAATAAAGTCATGCCTCCTTACACAAATCTTGTGTTTAGCTGAAATCCCTCTACAACTTGAAAAAAATGAATCAGTACCTCAAAAACAAATTGAGGGGTTAAACATTAGCCAGTTTTATTCAGTTTTTTTTAAAAAAAAAATATTTATAAGAATGACAGGGTCTAAGCTAATGGTGTCCTGAGATTAAGATTCCCTCAAGTTTTAGGAGAATATTAGTCATGGTATTTTCACACTACAAGTCTATCTTGTTTATTAAGAAGTAGTAATCAGGTGTGTTTGAAGGGCAAAGATTCCATGGGATTTACTGTCTTAACATGACTGCACTCCTCAAATATCTGATGGGTATCATATATAAGAACATCAAGACTTATTTGCTTTTTCTCTCAGACAGAAGCCTGTTATTTGTTCTCTCAGAATGCAGGATGTGGGCTAATTGTCTTGGGTTATGGGAAGGCAGTTGCTGGATGAATGTTAAAAATATTTCTAGTGGACCAAGAATGACAGGAACCAATGACATGAAAAGTTGGGAGAGCTCCTCTTTATTGGATCTGTTCAAATAGAAAATAGACACCCATCTATCAGGGATGTTTTAATTTGGATTTCTACACTTAACAGGGAGCTGGGTTTAATGGTTTAAAGCAGTGGTTCTCAACCTTTCTAATGGCACGACCCCCCCGCAACCCCCCCGCCGCCGCCACGTTTGATAGAGGGCCAGATTAAAAAATCGGGATGAGGTGACAAAGGGGGCGTGGCACCAGGGGTGAAATGCTCCGGGTTCAGGCTTGCCTGCAGGTCGCCGGACAGCTGATAGTGTCGGAAGCGGGAGACTTCGCCCGGACGCTGCCATTTGGGTTCTTTTACCCTCTGCGCATGCGCAAAGCATTCTGCGCATGCGCAGAGGGTAGAAGAACCCAAATGGCGGCGTCCGGGCTACCAGCTGACGGTGACCCGCAGGCACGGCCGAACCGGGACCTTTTTACCCCTGCAGTGATGGTGGCACCAAGATGGCGGGCTAACGCACGCGGCGACCCCTGTGAAATGGTCGTTCGACCCCCAAAGGGGTCGCGACCCACAGGTTGAGAACCGCTGGTTTAAAGAGTCACTTCCAATTTTATGTTTCTACGAACTTGATGTTCCTTAGATTTTTAGTTCCTTAGTTCCTTAGATTTCGTTGTACATATATACAATGACAATAAAGATTATTATTATTATTGTTGTTGTTGTTGTTGTTGTTGTTGTTGTTGTTGTTGTTGTTGTTGCAAACTTGTCATCTACTTCATGACGGTCTCTGTGTCCTCAGGTGTTCAAATGATCTGAGCAGTAAGAATCAGTCTTCTTTCTCTCTTCAAATAAGACTACACAAAAGGAAAGGAAAGTATGCTAATTACCCTATGATTACTCTGATTAAGATAAGTGTATGATTATTGGACCTGCCCATACCACAGAGACATGTACAAAATTATGATGATATAGATCAGCAAACAATCAATTTTCAGATTCCTTCTCTGACCACAAAGAAGTTAAACAAATGAGGGGCATTGCATTTACATAGATTGTGGTTCAAGATCCAATTATGATACCAATTATATTCTGCTACAACAAACACCCAAGAAGGGACTGTGGGTTCTGATTTTATTCTTAAGGCGCCTCAAGGTCAATTTGTCAAAAGTCAAGAGAGAATAATGTCAAACCTGTGTAGCTGGGTTCCGATCTAGAAACAGTGGTCCACCTTCTGATTTTTTTTTACTTTTACAATACATGCCTTCTCTAAGTCATTGTTACATTTGCTTTTGTACCATGAACATTTTGTACCATGGATTGATCTCCCATAATTACTAGTCAATTATGTTCTACTGTTAAATTTAAGCCATTTTGCAGCCCTAGCTTTTCAACCCATCTACCCCCACTTTTTTTAGCCTCAGAAAATTTCCCCACAGCACAATTGCTGACTATATGTGGTGCAAGGGGTTTTTTCATTTAGAAACAGGAAATACATGAAAATTGTAAGCTCTAAAATAAGCTTAACATAGTTTAACAAAGAAACACTCTAATTTACACACACACACACACACACACACACACACACACACCACCAAAGCAGAAGAAAAATAAAATTTCTGCCCTTTCTCACATATGTGAAATAGAAACCCTTCTGCAGGGTATCAAGAAGGGTTAATGGAGACATAATTTAGACAACAGTACACAGCTCAAGGATACACAGGAAAGAACAATTAGCAATTTTCTAATTGTAGAAAAAATGAGTCTAGGGATTATGATTGTTTAAAACTGGCATGCCTGAGTGCAAAAAGAAGGAAATGATAGAATATTGGTTATTTTTTTATTTATTTATTTGTTTGTCAAACATGTACAAGATAGCAGGTATAGGTATAAACATAAACATAATCAAAGTGAATACAGATAGATGAGGACAATAGGACAGTAGGACAGGGACGGTAGGCACACTGGTGCGCTTATGCACGCCCCTTATACAATTAATTTATTGTATAATGACTATTACATCCTATAGTTTCTTCTTTAATAAATAAGAGAAGGAGATTGGCTAGAAATCTAAAGGTTCTGACTAACATCAGATTAATCAGACAAAATTAAAAGACTTGAGTTATCTGAAGAGAAGTGAGGACGAAAAGGTAGAGTTGAAGAAAGAATGAATGAAAGGAAACAAGAAGTGAAGAAGTCAGAGGTTATGTTTTTCAGTGTTAAAACTAGAGTGAGGTAGAGTTTCAAGCAGCATATGAAGAGAAAAAATCTGGTTGGATAAGTCTTAGGTAGCATCAATATATGTATAGACCACAGTGTAGGTTGCTAATCCAGGAAAAATAAATAGTGGGAGAGTCAGAAAGGATGAAAGGGACTATTTCACATAGCACAGAGTTAACTTTTGAAAATCTATCATCAAGAGTGGTGATCTACCACATGCTTACACAGATAATAGAGCTTAGCAATAAATCTGTCTGTGGCCAGCTGGGCCATGAAAAATGAGCCTCCTTTGCCTAAAAATACTGGCTCAATCCAAACCATTGAGGCAATACCTCAACTTAGAAAAAAAAAATGAGTCATTTTGTCTCAACGTGTCAAATCAAAGCGTTCAAGTTACAGTACCTGCTTATTTTATTCTGTGGGAAATGAACTTGTGAGCATCTACAGAGGCTTCTTTTCTGCTTCTGGATTAAAAGATCATGGCTGCTCCCATTCAATCTTCAGTTCCCAGATATATTTTTATTCATTTCAAGGTGTTGCTGTGATAAAATTAAATGTTCCTTTGAACCTCCAAGTAGTCTTCATGGCTACTAGCCATCATCACTCACTACGGTTTCCAGGATCAGATCAAGCATGCCTCTCAGCAGAGGCTGCTGTGAGTTTGCTGATTGCTTATTATTGGTTTAAACAGCAGACTTGCTTAGATAAAACAAGGCACAATTACACATGCCACAAGAGTATTGTGTTGGAAGGGACCTTGGAGATCTAGTCCAACCTCCTGCTCAAGCAGGAAACCCTACACCAAGAGATTGGTTGCCCAATCTCTTCTTAAAAACCTCCAGTGTTGGAGCCCTCACCACTTCTGAAGGCAAGCCTTTCCGCTGATTAATTGTTCCCGCTGGAAATTTCTCCTTAGTTTGAAGCGAAGAGAAGGACCAGGGGAGACATGATAGCAGTCTTCCAATATTTGAGGGGCTGCCACAGAGAGGAGGGGGCCAAGCTATTCTCCAAAGCACCTGAAGGCCAGACAAGGAATAATGGATGGAAACTGATCAAGGAGAGATTCAACCTAGAAATAAGGAGGAACTTTCTGACAGTGAGAACGATCAACCAATGGGACAGCTTGCCCTCGGAAGTTGTGGGAACTTCATCACTCGAGACTTTCAAGAAGAGATTGGACTGCCATCTGTCAGAAATGGTGTAGAGTCTCCTGCTTGAGCAGGGGGTTGGACTAGATGACGTACAAGGTCCCCTTCCAATTCTGTTAATCTGTTAAAGATCTGTTAAAGTTGCTTCTCTCCTTGATTAGTTTCCATCCATTGCATCTTGCTGTGATTTCAGGTGCTTTGGAAAATAAGTTGCCCCTCTCTTCTATGTGGCAGCCCCTTAGATATTGGAACACTGCTATTGGGTCACCTTTAATCCTTCTCATTCAAGAACATTTCAATATCTCCCTCAATTTTCAGATTTTTGAAAATACTTTTGTCTTTATAGTTTGGGACAAGACCTAACAACTCAAGGACTGGGTTGCTTCCAGGTTATCAGAGTTGTCTGCAGAAAATGCCACAGATGAGACAGAAAACAAGAAACCTTGTGCCATCTAGTCTCTGCCCAGAATTTTGCAGCCAGAGTTTTCTCTAATAGTTCTAATTTGCACAACGGGCTTAATCAAATCAGTTAACAAAGAAGCAGCTGCATGCTTATTGCTTACTGATATATGGTTAGCCACTATGGGAAACAGAATCCTGGACTAAAAAGGCTTCTTTTTTTTCTTTAACATTCTCTAATGTTATTCTATGTGAATCAGGAAGGCATCATAGCTTTCTTAGGTTTGATAGATGTCAGACAAAAAGGAGGATAGGATCTATGAAGACATCAGATTCCTTCAGTTGCACAAACAAGACATACCTAGGGTGAATAGTTCATTTGCAGCTGACATGTGAAAAGTTGAGAGCAGGGGTGAAGACAAGATAGAAATAGCAGACTCTAAGGAGCTAGCTGAGGTCAGAACATGCAACACTTTAGAAAAAAGCAAACTGATGGACTGAAAGTCTTAGAAGAAGCAGGAGTTAAAAACTGGTAAAAGCTACGTGTTAAGTAGCTTGTGGGCTGACAAAACAGCTGGTTATGGGATAAACAAAGCTGTTCTTGCACAAGATAAAAGAAAGAAACCCCCTCTAAGTCAGAAAAATATAGAGATAAATGGGAGTGAAGATGGGAGACAGCTGAGTCAAGAAGGAAGAGTCATCAGTGTGAATATCAAGATCACTCATTAAAAATATTGAGATAGATCCAGTGGGGCCTTGTCTGTTAAGTACAGTGTCTTCTTAGATAGTGTGTGTGTGTGTGTGTGTGTGTGTGTGTGTGTGTGTGTGTGTGTGAGTAGTAAGAAGTACATACCGTTTTTACTAGATGGTTTAGCCCCGCCCCTTTTGTGACATCACTTCCGCTCCCCCTCCCTTGGAGGACTGTGCATGATGTCACTTCCGGCCCACCCCTCCCCCCTTTGGAGGACTGTGCATGACGTCACTTCCGGCCCCCCCCCCCCCCCCCCTGGAGGGCGGGGGGAAATCACCTCCCCCCCCCCCCCCCCCCCCCACTCCCACACAGCAGCTAAAAAAATCTTCTTTGGGGGTTTTCTCCTTTTTTTTTTTCATTTTTAATACAACTTATTCTTGAAATTTAAA
>QLTV01000374.1:30507-50939 GCA_003457575.1 Thermophis baileyi
CTGTGGGATCTTACCGGTCGCTGGGAGCTATGTGGTAGAAGGCGGTCTCGAAGATAGCCTGTGAGCCATATAGGGCTTTAAAGGTAATAACCAACACCTTGAATTGTTCCCAGAGACCAATAGGGAGCCAGAGCAGCTTGCGGAGAATTGGTGTAATATGGGTGTACCTAGGTGTACCCATAATAGCTCACGTAGCCGTATTCTGGACCAACTGTAGTCTCCAAGCACTCTTCAAGGGTAGCCCCATGTAGAGTGCATTGCAATAATCTAACTGTGAGGTGACAAGGGCATGGGTGACTGTGAGGAGAGCCTTTTGATCCGAGTAGGATCATTTTCTGCTACCGGTATATTAAAAAAATAAACTTAATT
Organism: Thermophis baileyi; assembly: GCA_003457575.1. Classification (NCBI taxonomy): domain Eukaryota; kingdom Metazoa; phylum Chordata; class Lepidosauria; order Squamata; family Dipsadidae; genus Thermophis; species Thermophis baileyi. The sequence goes on from QLTV01000374.1 coordinate 30,877, forward strand.
GACTACTTATTTGTCAGAGGAATGTTTTATTAATTCCAAAAGTTGTGACCCCTACTCCTTCAGCCCTGAAAAGAATGTTTCATTCCTTCCATCATGCAGGGTTGATAATGGATCATATATTCATTATTATATCATATTTTCACAAGCCTATATACAACGATTTGACTCACTTGATGAGGAATATTCTTCTGTGAACAAAATGTATTTTACTGAGGTTAAGAAACAATGTGATTTGCCTTGACCAGGTGCTTCAAATCACCTTGAAATCTCCTTTGGAGTTAAAAAGTTATTGTGTGTGTCAAAGAAAATTGCACAGGTAGAATCAAAGTAGTCTAAAGCAGTGTTTCTCAAACCTGGCAACTTTAAGCCATATGGACTTTAACTTGAGATTTATGAGAATTGAAGTTCACATGTTTTAAAGTTGCCAAGTTTGAAAAATACTGGTGTAAAGCAAAGCAATCAGCCACTTAGCTTTCCTTTAGAAATAGGGAGATCACATTATTTCATGAAATATCTTCAAGGAGGTGTTGTTAAAACAATTATGTTTAGTCTTATTCTACAGCATTCTCTGCACTTCTTCACCCTGTTTTAAGCTCATTGGGTGATGGAAAGAATCAATGGAATTATTTTCCCTTGGACTACAGTGACATTGGGCATGAGCTGAATGGCATATGTTTGGCCATTCTAGGTAGTGTCTCAGGGCTTATAGAACACCATGTATTATTGTATTAAAAATTAGATGATACTAAATGAGTAAAAGATAAATTCAGCTATAGCTGGTCTTGGAAACAAGCATTCACCTTGTAATAGTTCTAGAAGATGGTAACAATTTTTGGGAGATGTTTTTATACATTATTACTCCATCCCATCACAAGCATGATTTAATAATAATGCAAAAATTATTTTAAATAGAATGGCTACTATTTGCTTGCATGTTGTGAATTCCCCTAGAGGTGTTCTAGCTGGAGCTGGGGTGACACCACAAGTCAAAGGCCTTGTCCACCCACTATGGTCCTGATGTGACATGCAAAATCACACTTTCTATTTGTTAAAGTAAACATAATAATACAAGACAGCTAACAAGAATTCCTGCAACATTATCCTGGGACATGGATATTTGCCTTCATTTTTCATTTATATAGCTGCCCATCTTTTGGCCAACTCTGGGAGGCTCCCAATCAAAAATTAAATCAGCAACCTTCTAGTCCATATTTGGGCTTCACAACTTGTTATGAATATGTCTTATGCTGCTATGTTTTGGGTTCAGAGAATCAGTCAGGTATCAATCTTCTCATAATCTGCTGCATCCTAAAGAAGCCACAGGAAATTCAACTTGTTGATTCTATTGTATAATTGTATGAATGGTTCATGTTACATTGCTGGGTATTAAGGCTCTGTTATTCTGGCAAAGTCCTGCCAGATTTTTTTAGTACTTCTCCCAGGAATTTCCCTCCTTCTTTTCCTGCGGTATGAACTTCAAGATTGGGATACCAAGTGATAGTTGTCATTCTCTAGTGCCTCTTTACCACATCCTGTTTGTCTTCCGCAAAATATTCTATGCATTCCTGTTGTCCCACATATGTTCTGTGTCATTTTCAGAAACCCAGAAATTGTTTTCTTCTGTGTACCTGCTTTTTTCATCAAAATAAAATGATTATAGTTCAGGTTTTTCCAGATTGGCACTGAATTAAAGAAGAGTTTATGTTATAATCTTTCTTCCCTTTATATGTTCATATGGTATACCTCTATTTTGATCACAATATCTAAATAACTGAAGACCTATATTTGGATCATTTTTTGCTGCTGGCCATACTGGTCCAAAGCTAGTTGGAAAGCCTCCATTTATTCCATTATCCATGGTGGTAGAAAAAAGGCATACATGGAAAACGCTGAACAATGGAATTAAATGTGCAAGATGCACTGGCTAGCTATGAGGATGTGAAAAGCTAATTGTTACCTAAATGGGAGAAGATAATAATGATCATCTGATCCAGTCCTACCAATATAAATAACAGCCTATCTCTGTTTTAGGCATCAACATCTGGTACAGTACCATGAAAACATTTGGTATCTTCCTTCTTATAGGCTTTCTTGTTCTTTGGTCAGAGATATCATCTGCATCTGGAACAAGGATTTTCAGAGGTAAGTATCAAAACCTGTATTTCCAAACTTAGGTCAGAGTATTGTGTTTGTTTCAATTAAAGATGTAGACATTTTATTCTAATATGGTGAGAAGTCAATATATAGCTTATGTAAAACAGCATATGGCCTATGGAGGAAAATATCAATCCATTATGCTTAGGTCTGGAATCATAGTGGTGTGTTTTGGAAGATAGAAGCAAGAAGATTACTACAAAATGTGGCCTGCTAGCATAACTTTTGTGGCTTCCAGTTGATGAACACATATGTCTGAGACCTGTTTTGTATTTTGAGGCATTTCAAAGGGTAAAATAGTTGAACTAAACTTTTTGTATGCTGAAAAAATGCATTTAACCGCCAGAAACTCCTGAATTCCGCTCCTGAAATGTGCCACCTCATGCCCGCCGTGACCCGCAGTTTGACAGGAATTAAATTCCCTTTATTTAGTATAATTTGATGGATTAAGGAACAGCATTGGATGGGTGGAGTATGTTATTAGAAGTTTAATTATTCTGGGTTCAAGGTAATTTAAAAAAAATAAAGTAGCATAGTTACTATTCTGTAACCACACTCTGGGAGGGCTTGACAAGGATTAGCTTTTCTCCAGTTTAGGTTTTAGGCAGGAACAAAACAACAGAAGTGCTAGAATGGCCCAGTGTGATATTCTGGAAATTATAATATAGCATACAAAATAATGTTATCTTCATTATGAAATTGGCATTCAACATGAAGGTATGTTCCTCTGATGAGGTGTTTTGGGGACTCCAATTAGGGCACAAAATAATTTGCCCTTCAGATTGAGGGTTTTGTGGTTTATGTGAGGAAAGCTTCAAGATGGAATACTTCTGGCACAGGTTTTAGCACTCAAGGTGAATTCACGAAACATTAACATGCAAGCTTGTCTTCAATGTCACATCTTTTTTTTTTCCTGTACTGTATTGTAGAGAAACCAGGATTGTGTCCATTTATTCGTGAAAAATGTCGGATGCTCAATCCACCCAATGACTGTGATTATGACTTCCAATGCGGTGGCAACCTGAAGTGTTGTGAAGGGATATGTGGGAGGGAGTGTCTTTCACCAGTATATGGTACAGTATGCACTGAGATTATGGTATTATAAATTATGAGACAGACAAGATTTTGCCAATGATTCTAGGATTGATCTATACATGAAAGACATAGACTATTCCTACAAAGGAAAACCAGCCTGAAAATAGATAGTAGTGCTGTTCCAAAATGCACAAACAATTCTGACTGGAGTAGAAGAGACATAATGGTATACAATGGTGTATAACTATTGGTAGAGAAGAGTCCTTTTTATTAGCTTTACACCAGTGGTTCCCAAGGTGGTGCCCACGCCCCACAGGGGGGCAATTTGATTTTTAATGGGGGCAATTGGAACCTTGTTTAGACCAAGTTAATGGCCTTTTAGGCTTCCTCCGCGTGAGTAGGAGTTCACTTTTTGAATAGTAAGAATTATATGTCACGGGGGAGGGGCATCAGGATTATAGAAGTTTAGGTGGGGCATGGCCAAAATAAGGTTGGGAACCACTGCTTTACACTGTGATAACAAACCTGCTGTTTGAACATCACAGTTCTAAAACCTATCAGGCGCATCATAGTTTATGACCTATCAGGCATTCTGATTTGTGTGGTTTTTTTCCTTACCTAGATTCAGTAATGTTTCCTGTGAATCCTGCATTAATTCCATGAGCATAAATAGCCAGTATGTACATAATCACTCCAAGGAAGTTTGGGATTACATGTTAATTTTTGCTTTATGACTGTATTGACAAATGAGTAATTCACATTCATATTAGTCATATAATCTTGATCAGCAGAGTCACAGTTATTGATTAAGACTAAATACTGCAAAAATGAAGCAATCAATATATTTCTAATTAAGAAATATATTTTAAAGTATTTATAACCTGTCTTTTTATTTTGACAAGGGTGCTTGAGATTGCTTACATTTAAAATTGAGTATTAAATAAGTACAGTAAAATCTTAGAGCCCTAAACCATTAGTATAAGAGTCAGGACTATGAAATTCAACATGAAAAATATACCTGATAGACAAAAATGTGGTCCCAAAGCTTGTTTGGTAATAATGAGCCATTTGAATTGTTCCTTTGAATGAATTTGAAAGTTGGGCCAATCATGTTTTAGAGCAGTGGTTCTCAACCTGTGGGTCGCGACCCCTTTCACAGGGGTCGCCTAAGCGCGCACTAGCCCGCCATCTTGGTGACTGGCAACGCGCATATGTGGGAAGGGGACGGGGCGGGGGTCGTGGCGGCGTGGCGGGGGTCATGGCATTAGGAAGGTTGAGAACCACTGTTTTAGAGTGATATGATTTCAAATGTGACTACACCAGAGGTGAGTTCCTCCCAGTTCGGACCGGTTCACCCGAACCAGTAGCGACCCGCTGGTGACATCACGGTGACATCACAGAACTGGTTCTGTCGGTGCCAGTCCGTGGGCGCCGCCATCTTTTTTGGGGATTTTTTTTTATATATTTTTTCGGGTTTTTTTTTCTTCTGCACATGCGCAGAAGCCGAGTTTCCGGCACTGCGCATGCAGCGCCATCTTGTTTTTGGCTTTTTGGGGGGGGGGATTTTTTGGGATTTTTTGGCACTGTGCATGCGCGCGCCCACGAGGCGCGCCTATGCAGTGCAGGAGGAAGTGAACCGGCAGCAAGGTAAGTTAGAACCCACCCCTGGACTACACCTAAAGATGTATAATTAATTATCACATTCAGGGAAGGACACATGTTTAAGGCTAATGTCAGCTTGGCTACTACCAAACTAAATACAAAAAGAAGTATCCCAGTGTTAACCTGACTTCGTCTTAGCTTTTCTTTATAGGGCAATTTATTATTGTTCATTGATCTTGTACAGTATATTAGAAGCACTGGTGGTGTAGTGGTTAGAATGCAATATTACAGGCTAAGTCTGTCCACAGTCTGGATTTTGATCCTGAGGGGGCTTGAGGTTGACTCAGCCTTCCATTCTTCTGAGGTCGGTAAAATGATGACCCAAATTGTTGGGGTCAATATGCTGACATTGTAAACTGCTCAGAGAGCATTGTAAAGCACTAGGGAGCAGTGCATAAATCTAAGTGCTATTGTTATTATGCTGTAATATACTGTATTCCAGATCCTGCTGCAATAACCACAATCCAGTTATGAATCCAAATATGTTATTATTTAAAAATTTCATTTATGTTTTTACGGTTTTGTAGCTTCTCAGATATTTTCCAGAACTGTAAGATGTTACAAGAATAATCCATTTTTTATGTACTGGGACTGCTAAAATCAATAATACAATCTTATCTGAGCATTGGATTCACTGGAAAACTTATTGAACCATGGTAAGTGGCTATGTGGAGTAGGTCTTTTCAGTAGTAGACTCACAACCTTGTACAGTTTTGTTCCCTTTGAGTTTGTGTAATACCTTTGCTACGTTCAAGAGGTGCATGCATCTAGTGGACCTTGGATAAACTCAGAAAGGGTAAGAAGCAATGAACTGCTTGGTATTTGGATGGGATACCACCAAGAAACCCTTGGAAATAGAATTGATTAGATGCTAGAAAACCATCCTGGAAGAATTCAATGGCAAATCACTTCCATATTGTTCCTAGGAAAACAACTTGGATGTGTCCATGTCACAACCAGGATTCTTGGATTCTTTATCCTTTCAAAACTCTTTCATTCTTCAAAGGGTGTTTTTTTAAAAAGCTCATTTCTTTTGCTAATAATATTTTTAGTTATTCTACTATATTTCTACTGTATTTAGCCTCAACTGTTCTTAGGCAGGTGTTTTACTTTTTATTGTTTCATTATGTTTTAGAACTAGTTTTTAGTTATGTATGTATGTATGTATGTATGTATGTATGTATGTATGTATGTATGTATGTATTTATTTATTTATTTATTTATTTATTTATTTATTTATTTATTTATTTTCAAGATTTATAAGGCCACCCAGCTCAAACAATGGGATTCTGGGTAGTGTACAGCATTAAAAAACCCAATAAATCAAAAAAGGAAAAAAATTCATCATACAACAATAAATACAAAATGTAAAGCATAAAATGGCAACCAGCAAATAAAGGGGATTCTCACTCAAATGGCCCCTAATCAGGGGTGAAATTCAAAAATTTTCCCTACCGGTTCTGTGGGCGTGGCTTGGTGGGCATGGCAGGGGAAGGATACTGCAAAATCTCCATTCCCACCCCACTCCAGGGGAAGGATACTGCAAAATCCCCATTCCCTCCCCACTCCTGGGGGAAGGATACTGCAAAATCCCCATTCCCTCCCCACTCCTGGGGGAAGGATACTGCAAAATCCCCATTCCCTCCCCACTCCTGGGGGAAGGATATTGCAAAATCTCCATTCCCAACCCACTCTGGGGCCAGCCAGAGGTGGTATTTGCCGGTTCTCCAAACTACTCAAAATTTCCGCTACCAGTTCTCCAGAACCTGTTACAACTTGCTGAATTTCACCCCTGCCCCTAATGCTTGGGAGAAGAGCAGGGGGCAACCACCAAAAAGTCATACCTCCTAAAATCCCATAAATTGACAAGTTTTAACAGAGGCAACCTAAAGCATATCCTCCTTATGGACAATTTTTGCTATTGAATATTACAGATTAGAAATTAAACCATACCTTTCAGACAGAGTTTGCAAACTGCATAAGCCACCCAATCAATTTAGAGTAGTTTCCAACCTATATTTCTGGAGTCTAATGATAGCTTTAATTCAACAGATGCCTTGTTTTTTCCTTTTAGGATAATGACCTGCTACTCTGAAGGATACCTAACATGAACAGTGCTTCACCCACGCACATTCTTGCGGTGAAGAGTCAACAGCCAAACACTCATCTCATCTGCAGAAGGAAAATCCATTTGGATGATTTGTTGATTGGCATCTTCAAAAGACAGCCAACATGTTGTAGTGCTTAAAGTGGTGGACTAGTGATGTTTACTTAATGCTAACAAGCTAATCTACTTCAAAAGGCTGTTGTGAAGAAAGAAATGATAATGTACATGTATGTATGTATACACACACAAATGCACTTGCACACACCTATATATATCTTTGAACTATCTTTGAACTACCAGAGGAAAAATGAGATAGGAATGAAATAAATAAACACTTATGCATATGCATACATACATAACACATCCACCATGAATATATTCATTGACCCATATCCACAATAATTTAAAATACAAGGCAAAATAGAACAACGGAATGAAAAATCACCAATAAAAGCATCTTGTATATTTTTTAAAAATGTTAAAACAGCATTAAATATCACTGGAAAGTTAGAACAAGAAGATCCATCTACTACAGTAGTCAAAAGTGTCACAAAAAGGGTGTTTTATCTTAAGAGAGGAAAAACATTACAGAGGGCAGTGATGATAACAGAAAAGATCTAATAACCCGGCCATGGCTATATGTTCTTCCTTGGTGACCAAGGTAACAAGCATGTCAATAGAGAGATAAATGCTCAGATCAACTTATCCTAAACTGATCTGGGCTGTATATGTTGAAGAAGCTAATGGGTCTTTGCAGGGAGCACATGAGACAAGCAATCATTAGATTCAGCCTAGGTGACCTCCATGAATTTATAGATACATAATGATCAATAACTGACCAAAATATTCTTTTGCTTTTTATCCCAAACCTCTGGGTCTATCAAGATGAAATTATTGACCAATAAAGTTCTCTTTAACCAATTCTCTATTACAAATAAAATGATTACCGACTAATGCATGTGCATATAAAGCAGTGTTTTTCAAACTTGGCACCTTTAAAATGTATGGACTTCAACTCCCAGAATTCTTCAGCTGACGTGCTGCCATAAATCATGAGATGTTGGAACTGGGAAACTCTACTTTTCCCAGAGAAAAAGAAGCTAAACTAGCGTTGTCAATGCTGCCACCGGGATAGTTTGGAATGAGATGTAAATGAAGGGTGACTCTAATACACATGCACATATTCAGGCATCTGAAGTTTAATGCATCAACAAATGTGACATTTAAAAGAAGTTAGAGTCACACAACTGTTAGAGCTCATGTCTATAAAAGAGAGCCCAAGAAATCATTATCTGGAACTGAGAAAGACACTCGTATCAGATAGGTGGCGTAACCAACCTCCTGAGATCAGAAAAACAGATCCCAGAACAGTGAGGATGCTGGCTTTATTTTTTTTTATTTATTTATTTATTTTGTCAAGTACGTATTTGGTAATATACATGAGTATAACATTATTTATATACATAAGATGGGTGCAAATAAAAGGGAACATTTGGACAGGGATGGTAGGCACGTTGGTGCGCTTATGCACACCCCTTAGGAATGGGGTGAGGTCAACAGTAGACAGTCTAAGGGTAAAGTTTTGGGGATTTGGGGAAGAAACCACAGAGTCAGGTAGTGAGTTCCAGGCATTAACCACTCTGTTGCTGAAGTCGTATTTTCTGCAGTCGAGTTTGAAGCGGTTAACTTTGAGTTTGTATCTGTTGTGTGCTCGTGTATTGTTGTGGTTGAAGCTGAAGTAGTCGTTGACAGGAAGGACGTTGTAGCAGACAATTTTATGAGCTACGCTTAGGTCATGCCGAAGGCGACGTAGTTTTCTAAGCCCAGAATTTCAAGTCTGGTTGCTTTAAAGAAACACCATGAAAATCAAGATTGTGCCAAGCAATTAGCCCAGCAAAGAGCAACACTGTAAAAGACTTAAAACAAAGGGATTTTAATGGAGCTGCTCTGTCTGTTTTTGAGATAGACAGTTGGTCAACTCTGAGTCACAAGAGCCTGGTGAATGAAAGGAGGAATGAGACGAGGGCAAAGAACATTCTTTTTCAATAAAGCCTTGTGGCCCTTGGGTTATTGTGTGCTCATAACTTTTCTGAAAGATTCATGCTACTCTCTATTTGGTGCCTAAAGGAAAACAGAGAAAGAAGTCTCACTGAACAGTGTGTGAGGTTAAGAGAAAGAAAGGAAGAATGCTTGACAATATAAGTGGACTCATAAGCATAGAACTAGTCATAAAATTGTGTAACCATGTGCCAATTTAATTGCTACTTACAATGAAATTAAGTTTGACTTTAATAATACATCATAAGACAACTATGCTGGTATAAGATTGATTCTGCTCTCATTTTATTTGACTCTAATGATTCTTCCTTGCTTGTTGAAAACATGAAATATATGAGTTCTTCTTCATCCTCTCTAGAAAAAAAAATGTTGCTGATTAAGTTTGAGTTGCAGTGTTTTCAAGGACACCTAGCAAGTTTATTAAGCATTTATTTAAATATTGTTATGCCTTTTAAAAGCAGGAAGTGATCATTAGATAAACTTTGACACTATTATTCAAGAGCTTTAGTCTCATTATAAATGTCCTTTAACTAACCTCACAGAACTTCAAGTTGAACTGCTTTTGATCTTATCTTCATGCCTGATGAAGCAAGCAGTAAACATGGGAGGGAATAAACTATTGTTCTCTGGTAAACATAGTTTTTAGGCAGAGATGTGGAACCAATAACATTACACCTAACTATGTGTAACTATGATCAGAACAAGTATAAAGAACAATATGTGGTTAGACACAAAGACAAGGGCATTTGAAAATGCTTAAAGGAATGTCACATATGTAGAAGATCAAAACTGTTCTCTATTACTTTACAGTAGTTTTGGTGATGTGCCATCAAGTGATTTTCAACACCTAGTGACCATATATCTACATTTTTTTTGATGATTATCTATTCCTAATCTGTTCATTCAGATCTTCCAACAGTGCCTCCATTGCCACTGTAATTGCTGTTGCTTGTTGCTGGTCATCCTCTTCTTCACTTTCCTTCCATCTTTCTTGGCATTAGAGCATTTTCCAAAGCGCTAGATCAGTGGTGGGTTGCTGCCAGTTCGGACCGGTTCTTTAGAACTGGTAGCTCTGACTCCAAGCCGAGAGAGAACCGGTTCTCTGTATCCGTGAAAGTGGGCCCGCCCGCCCACCCCTGGGTTATACTGCCCTTTATCTCTGCTTCCGAAGCCCAGCTGATCAGGGGCCGCAGATTGAATTGCCGCTCCGCAGCTGTTTTCCGTGCTCCTTGCCTAGTTTGCAACACGGAAGTTCTATTTCCTCAGAACTGCGCACGCGCATGCAGCGAAGTGCGCAGTGAAGCACGCACTCAGCGAACCAGTTGTAAAGCTGGTAGCAACTCACCACTGCGCTAGATCTTCTATAATTCATCCAAGTGAGCCTGGTCATCTGGCCTCGACTGAGAACTCTGGGTTGATTTATTCAATGATCATTTGTTTGTTTTCTTGGCTGTCCATGATATTCTCAGGAATCTTCTCAAATCCAAAGACCAAAAGCATCAACACCCTATCCTTTAAAGTCCAACTTTCACTTCCATAGAGTATCACAAGGAATGCACGATTTGCATGATTCTGATCTTTGTAGGTATAGACTGATCATACCTACAAAGTATGAATTTGACTATTTTTTCCAAGGCCTTCATGACTGCTTTACTGAGTGCTAATCTATGGTGTGTTTCTTGACTGCTTATTTCTTGACTGCACATGCAGGGGTGGGTTCCGAAAATTTCCACTACCATTCTGTGGGCGTGGCTTAGGGTTACGCGCCCACGCGCTCCCCCGGTGCAATTCTGTGTCTGCGCATGCTCAGTGACTATAATCTGCCCGAAACACAGCTGAGTAGCTGATCAGCTGTGCTTCGGGCGAAGAATAAAGGACAGCCTTCACCCGAGGGTGGGTGGGGGGGCCCTTTCCAAAGCAGCAGCAGAGCACAAACAGCCCTAAACGTAAAAAAGCCGCCAAAAATTCCCGGAAAAAAATGGCCGTGCCCACGGACCGGCACCGACCAAGGCGGGTCCACGACGCCATCATGACATCACCAGCGCCTCGCTACCGGTTCGGGCGACCCAGTACGAACCGGGAGGAACCCACCCCTGTGCACATGGTTGATCTTCAAAGACAGAACCAACGTAAAAATCATTTTAAGTCATAGAAAAGCAAATTCTGCTTGACCATCAAGAAAATTTCTAACAAATTACAAATGGAGAAGCTAGATAAATTCAAGGAAAGGTTGGGTAGCCAATGTAGAGGATAAGTTAAATTGAATTATTGTACTAACTAAGGAGTTAAGTTATTCTGGTTTTGGGAAGGGGCTGTTTTTAGCTAGTGTTATTATTTTAAGTATTTTGTTTGTAAAGAAAGAGGACAAAAATTAATTTGGATTACTGTGTTGGACTGTAGATTGTACTCAGCAGTCTAGAAAGCCCTTTCCAATTCTATGATTCTGACTGTAAAAATATAAATAATGCAAACAAATAAAATTCATTGTAGCCACGTAGCTAAAATAATTTTTCTACCAAACAAATTAACATATGCTTAGTTTTGTTCATTTGAAGAAAACTTTTCTATCCAGTTTATTTATTTACATGCTACACAATCTTAATAGGATAATGTACAATAGAAAAAATGTTAGGACAAATCTCAAAATTAATGAATAAAATAAATGAAACACATATAGCCATATGGAATCATTCTGTTTCGTGCATATATTTGGCGTTCTGATTTTGCAAGGTTCTGAAGTATGTTGAAGGATAACCAAGGTCTTTCTACAGGAGATACTATCATCTATGCTATTCTTGGTCTAACTTGGAATAACCACTAATTGCTGAGTCACTTTGACAATGCAGTGATTGTCAAAGGTCAGGTATCTAAAAAGCAGTTGATTCCTGTTCTCAAACCCATAATTAACACTACTTAATAATAGGGTACTGTCCATATTTTGGACTGGTTTATGTCATAGGTCAGATATCAATTCTTCAAAAATAAATGGGATATAGGTGAAGTAAAAATAAGGGATTGAAGGAAGTCTTTCTGGCAAAGATGAAGTATGATTCTTTCCTTTTATGAATCAATCCCTCCCCTTTAGAAACTTAAATATAAACCTGGTTCAGTTTTAAACATTTAGACCTAGTCTCTGAATACATTATGAAGATCACATGTGCTTTCCTCCTTTTGGGATTCCTGACCCTTTGTTCACAGTTGCCATCTGCTTCTAGCATGCCTCCAAAAGGTAAGTTCTAAAGAAACTAACTTTAGTTATTTGTTTTCTACTTAAATTTCACTTCTTAACAAAGTTGTAGTAAGGAGTATTCGGTTTCAGTCAGTCTATGATGCCCTTCTCTAAGATATCCCTTTCTACTTCCCATTTTATCCAGAATTCCATTGCCATTGATATGTTTGGATTCTTTTTGGAGTATCCTTTGCTCAGTTAGGACCTTTTCTAAATACCTTTTCTGGTTAGGGAACATTTTTAAGAGTTAGGTTAAAAGGACACAGTCTCCCATAGCAAGCATAAATAATCTAGAAATTATTTATTCTGCCTAGGATAGAGTTGCCAGGTAGCTGAACAGGCAAAGGAGGACATGAGCAATTGAAAAGGAGGACACACTAATTATTTAACTTCCTTGGTATCTGCAACAAAAATTATAGTGAGGAAAAAAAATAGGCCTACAGGTAAATGAAATTATTTTTTCCAGTATCAGAAAAACTGATTTTTTTTAGTCTTAGGAAAGTGGTAGAACCAGTTAAAGGCAAAACCCTTAAGGGTATAACATTAAGGCCTTGTCATTTGACGCAGCAAGCCAATGGGAGGGTACTAATCAACTAATTAAGGTCACAAGCAAAGCTGGTTAACTTGAAGTTAGCACTTATTAGGAAAGCACTACATCATGGAGAAAAACTGCTCAAGAAGAAATGCCTTGTTAGATGCTTAAAAAGCAGGATGAGATTTGATTTTTAAGCCTATGCTGGCCAGATAGAGAACATGAGGACACAAAGGAGGACTTCTTGATGCTTTGACATTTGGCAGCCCTAACCTGGGCCCGTTTCCAATTCTCCAATATTTCATTCTAGCACTCCCAACTCCATTGTACTCCATTCCACTTTTCTCCTCTCCCAACTGTAATTCAACTTTCTAGGGCTCCTCTGCAAACTAAGGTCTTATTGACCTGTAATTGTGTTTATTTATTTAAGTCCATTTATATGACCAATTATCTTGCAAATAGTGATTCTAGGTGGTTGATAGAATTAAAAGAAGTTTTAAAAGACATAATCCTTGTAATATACATACAATGACAGCCAAAAAGATAACAGTTACATCCATAACAACTTTCCCATGGGCATCCTTAACCTCCTGATTCCCATGCCTGAGAAAACAGCTGTGTTTTAAGGCTTTCTGGAATACTAGCAGAGTTGGGGCCAACCAGATCTTAGGGACTATGGTATTCCAGAGGGTAAGTGCTACAATAGAAAAAGTCCATTTCCTGCTTCCATCAGGTGACATTCCCTAATAAATGGGACATGGAGCATGCTTCTTGTTGAGCCTAGTGGAGCAAGTTAAAAAAAAATCAGAACAAGATCTTGCCACAAATAATCTGATCCCATGCTCTTGGATTGCACTTGGAAGCACACTGGAAGTCTGTGCAGTAGAGCAGAGATATCAGGAGCATAGTGAGATATTCCCATAACTGACCATGCTATTTCATCTGGATCCAGATGCTCTTCAAAGGGCAGGCATAAGTGACTGTGATCAGTACCTCCTGATCTAGAAAGAAAACAATTGGCATACAGGTTGCAAGAGAGACCAGGAGGCACTTATTCCTTGATCAATTCCCAAGTAGACTAATACAATCTACTCTGCAATAGGCTGCCCTACTCCAAAAGAGATCTGGAGATTTGACATCTTAGCACTGGCCAGCCCAAACTAACTACCAAAAACACAACCAGTACACAATTTGGAGGTTCGCCTGGACTCATGACTTCTGTCTAAGGAATGGGTGGCAGCTGTGACCACCTTGGGGGAGGGAGGGCTAATGCCCACAATAATCAATCTTGCCTGGGTTGAGTGGAAACCTGTTGGGGATTCTTCATTCAGGCCCTTATAGACCATTCACCAAAAAATGAGCATCACTTGATTGGCCTGGTATCGAGAAGCAGGTCTGAGTACCATCTTCCTTGCATGTCAGCAGAGGACCTTTCCTAGTGGTTTCATATAGATATTTAACAGGACCCTGGCTTATGAGTTGTGTAGATGATGTTTGACCAAACATAAAGTTTGGTTATGATTGCTTCTTCCATCATGCTGTTCTTAATACAATCTTGTGCTTGCTTCAACAGCACATATACTAATAAAATTTAATTCTATGGTTAAAAACATAGCAGACAGCAGGTGAAGATCACATACCGATACCTTCCATTTCATTTATTTCTTCTGTCTACCCATCCATCTAACAGACAACTGTTTCATTTAATCTCAAAACATTGCTGTCAGGTATAGTCCCTGAGTATTAACATTAACATTTTGGGATGGGTTTTTTTTCCAGACAAAATTGGGACTTGCCCCCCACGTATAACTTGATGCCTTAAACCAGGAAAACACGAGTGCAATATTGACTATGACTGCCATGGAATCTTAAAGTGCTGTTATCGGAATTGTTCCAAGATCTGCCAATACCCAATAGGTACCCCCTTTGAATATTGACTGTATTTATTAGATTTATTAAATTGTTAGAGTTATTAAAGTTCAAGATGAACTCAAAACATCTGAATGTAAACTCTGTGCCAGAAAGAGCCCTGGTATGTGGCCTCACAGAGACTATTGGACTGCAACCCCATCTAACTCTATTGATTTGGGAAAAAAAGTCAAGACATTATTAAAATTTCAATCTGGCAATGCACTATATATTACCCAGTGCTGCTTTAATACATAGTATGGCAAAAAAGGATTTTGCTACACTTTCATTTTTTTTAATTATTATTTTTTCTACAGCCAAAGATCAGAGATGATATAATAGGATGTGGAAAATTTCAATATTTGGGCACCCTATGTTTTGCTTGATATATTATACAGATTTACAAACTATATTATTTGAAGGCTACTCCCCCCCATCTTTAAACCCTTAAAAGCAGTGTTCCTCGATTGTAGCTACTTTTAAGATATATGCCCTTCAACTCCCAGAATTGAGCTGGGAGTTACCCAGAGCTGACTCAGGAAATCTGGGAGTTGAAGTCCACACATCTTAAAGCAGCAGAGATTGAGAAACACTACGTTAAGGGGAAAAAGTTGTACATCGGCACTTGGCCAGCTAAGATCATAAAAATGATACATTTGTTTTTCATTGTATGTTTTCTCTGTTATAGACAAACCTGGACGTTGCCCACATGTTAAAATAAGATGTATGATGGCTAATCCTCCTAATAAATGTGATCATGATATCCAATGTGAAGAAAAGAAAAAATGCTGTGAGGGGGCATGTGGAAGAACATGCCTCCCACCAGGTACCATAAGCTTCTTTTATTGTGTTAAGGAGGGACAGGCTAACCCTAATGGGTGATCAGCTCATGAAGGTTCTAGACTCAGAATGCTCAAAGCATTCTGAAGATGGAACAGAGGTGGGATTCAGCAGATTCGGACCAGTTCTGGAGAACCGGTAGTGGAAATTTTGAGTAGTTCAGAGAACCGGTAAATACCACCTCTGACTGGCCCTGCCCCCATCTATTCTCTGCCTCCTGAGTCCCAGCTGATTGGGAGGAAATGGGAATTTTGCAGTAACCTTCCCCTGGAGTGGGGAGGGAATGGAGAGTTTACAGTATCCTTCCCCTGGAGTGGGGTGGGAATCGAGATTTTACAGTATCCTTCCCCTGCCACACCCACCAAGCCATGCCCACCAAGGCATGCCACGCCCACCAAGCCACGCCCACAGAACCGGTAATAAAAAATTTGAATCCCACCACTGAGATGGAAGGCAACTAATGGAAGAAACAGCAGGATTTTTTTTCCTTCTCAATGGCAAGGAAAGGTCAAATTCTTAGTAATGCAAAAAAGGGTCTTTTCTTCCTTTATTGATTGCATTAGTGTTGCCATTATTTCCTGAAGCCAATAATATTTGTTGTCAAAAACCAACGTTAGCCATGATAGCAATCGAATTGTTCTTTATATCAGACCTATTTGGAATATCTAGTGAAGATTATATCTATGGCTTGTGACTGAATAACAGCTTCCCCAATTCATATGTTGAACTATAGTTCCCAAATTCTCAAATAAGACATCAGTTAATCCCCAATGTGTTTAATCAGGAAGGAAAGATATAATTTCCTTCAACAGGTGTTGGCTTGGTTTGAATAGTATAGTTCCAAATGGAATAGAAGAAGACAGCATCTTAATAATATAATTCTTCTTTCTTTTTGCTTTAGAACAATGTATTATTTTTATTATTTGTAGATATTGCACTGCAAATCTACATTGTTACAAATATAGTAAAGGATAGCACTTTCTAATCATGAAATTAAATGTGAACTTCTTCAAGTATAGAATTCCAGCTGTGCTTGGTAGGCTCTGAAACCTTGTTCACAACTTAACATACCTGTAAGTAGGCTTTTGAAGGCTAAATTAGTTAATGTTTAACATCCTCTTACTCTCAGTACTGTACTGAATATAAATGCCTGCCATTTATAGCAGTTATTTATAAACATAACATTTATTGTACTAAATCTTTCTCTTTTTTTTTTTAGTCTAACTTCCTGCTTCATTGATGGACACAGGCATCAACAACAGACCTCAACATTAAGCTGAAAAAGATTCTTTTTGAATGATTTATTAATCAAGAATTTTAGAAATTACTTATTCTACAAGTCTATAGCCAGGAAGAAGTTTTAAGGATGGGCCTCCAGCTATATGATATCATTGATCATTTCCATCTTCAGCTTCCACCTATATAAACACTGTGTCAAATAAATTTCCAGAGTAACATTCTGTTGCTGCATGGTTGAAATAAATGAAATCAATAATCTATGTTTCTAGAATTTTTATCAAATTTAGACAATACTGTTTTCATTCTAGTGCCTCTAACTGTTGGATGAAACATTTTTTTGTAGGAAGAGATTAGGGTGGTGGTGCAAAAGAAGGTTTGAATCTAATCTGGTTTAAACTGTATACTTGGATGCAGTTAGAATTATATTATTATTTACAATAAACAATTTAACCCAGCAGCTATGACTCTCTTCCTTCTTGTGAGGATATATGGATGCTCCATTGCTTCAGAATTTGGGACTCTTGCAATAAATGTAAAAAGTATGAACATAATTCATTTATGGCATTTACACTGTATGCCAAATAATCTTCCCTTCGCTTTCTAGAACATTATAAGAATACTAAGAATGATATATGATTGGTTGATGTGTACCATAAATAAGAAACATTTCTCTGTAAGTGGGGAACCTTTGATTACATCCAAAACAGTGCTATAGAAACTGACTTTCTAAAAGTTATTTCCACCTTTATTTCCCAAGGTACACATCAGAAGAAGTATACAAAAATAAAAGGAGGAAAAGGAGCATTTCTGTCTACAGATTTAAACATATTTTTGCTGGTAGCAATCAACTCCTGCCCTTTATTATCTTGTTCAATACAAGAGCTGTTGGAAAAACAACACAGAAATAAATCTTACCATTTCACACAAAATAAAAAGCTACTTTAGGTCAGATAAAATTAGTTTTCCATTTATCTAGGCATTATTGATTATGACAGCTAATTAGCTGCTACAGTCTGAGAAGAAGCATTGCTTATCTGCTCTTCAGTGAGCAGATTTGTAGGCTGATATCAAATGTAGTGATGAATTGGTCTATAGCTGAGATGCTTTAAAATGGAAAGTAGATATCTGGCCTTGATATTTCTATGAAATGTCTATGCTCTGACTTGATACCATCCCCCAAATCTGACATAAGGTGGGGAGATTATTTTTTAAAGTCAACTGACTCAGGAGCTGCCCACAAATAATACCATCAGTGGTATCTTAATCATAGCACTTTAGATGAGAAAGAGATGGGTGGCCTTAGTTTAAGTAATTGCCTACCCTGCTTTTCCCATCCTACATTTTTAGGGGCTGTAAGAATGATCTTACCTACCCGACTGGTTTAAGGACTATATTAAACTTCTCCCTAGGTACTGTTCCTCATAACTACTTCAAATCAGTTCATTAAAAAGCACCAATGTTCCTTTCCATTATCTCTTTCCCTTCTCCAAAAACCACTCAAATTATCTGCCTATAATTTGCCACAGGTATTCATTATTATGAGCCAGTTTGCTGTAGAGTTAAAGGATCCAGACTAAGAGAGAGAAATCTAAATTCTCATCCTCCCTTAAGTATAAAGCCATCTAGGTGAATTTGAACCTATTATTTGTTTATTATTTCAGTTCAGGTTGTCTTCATCCTCCAGAATGGAATAATTTGAAATATTTATACAAATTTGATTTTAAAAAACACAATGGAAGAAAGAGAATTTGCTTAAAGGCATATACAAAGGTCCCTGTATTGATTTCTATAAACGTGGGGGGAGGGGGGGAGTGTTACCATATACATAATAGTTGAACTTTTCTGCAAATAGCATCCCATTTCTTGGAAAAGACAATTAGAAAGCACTTATTTATATTTTTTCAATCTAACAGTAACAGATCAATGCTTAACACAAGTACGGTATCTACTTCCCAGGCTGAGGATCCAGTTGCACAAAATAAAGTGGCAGTTTTTGTCAAAGCAATACAATGAAACTATTTCACCATGTTGAAGTAAATGCATGGTGTGCTTTAGCTAATCTTCTGCACAGCAGACTTTTCTGTTGAAGCGATGTTGCATGGCAAAACAAACTGATTCCTTGACACTCACATTAGAGGTAGAGCTCTTCATTTGTCTGTGTTTGGTCCTATTTCATGATTTGGGTCAAAGCAGTTTTTTGTAAAATAAAACATTGCAGTGTTGTACAACCCTAGTTATATGCCAACAATTTGAGAGAACAGCATATGAATCAGAACCTGATTCAGACTACTGGTATGTGATTCTGGAGGAGCCCTTGGTTTGTTCTCTAGAAGAAGACAAATGAAAGACCTTCATGAATGAAAAGATTAGTATTCTACTGAGACTTTGTCAGCCCTTTTAGATAGGAAACATAACTAGATGAACTAATTCTACTTGAAGAACTGAAAGGTTACACTAACAAAATCTTGCAAGCCTGAAAGTACAAATGTCCTGCATGTAATATCCTGGTACGCCTCTAGGGGCCGCCAAAGCAGCCTGTCTGGTCGGCAGTGATTGGTTGTTAGGTTTGACAAGCCGCGTATTTAAGCGGCTGTCAGAGTTGTTTCCCCTGTCAGAGTTCCTCATGTTAAGAGCTGTTGTTGCTATTAAACGTTATGTGTTAGCGCTAACGTGCCTCGCCTCAGTGAATGCTTCCGCCTCGGCTCGTCCTTCAGAGCACTGGCGACAAGGGTGGGATTGCCACTGAGGTGAAATTCGAACGGTCACTAGCGACGAGACGTCGCTCAACCATTTCCTTTAATTCTTCACCTCATTGAATACAACTCTGACAGTGCAGAAGAATGGCAACGCAACACACTTTCGCTCCCTTCAATCCCAACGGAGAAACGTGGGACTCTTATGTGGCCCGTTTCGAGTGCTTCCTGATTGCGAATGCCTATACTGAACTCTCCGGGGATCGTAAGCGCGCTTATTTTCTGGGGTTCTGCGGGACCGAAATGTTTGAGACAGCTAGGGCTCTGTTTGCTCCCGAATCTATCCACTCTGTATCGTGGGAGGCAATGTTAACCAGATTGAAAGAACATTATGCTCCCCCACCTTCAAGGTGTGCTCGTAGATATGCCTTCTACCATAGAAATCAATGAGACGGAGAAACTGTAAATCAATATGTGGCGGCTTTGAGGAAGGCGGCCCTTTATTGTGAATGTCATAACTTGGAGGACTATCTTCTTGATCGCTTAGTTTTCGGAGTCAGGGACAGCCGCCTCAAACGGCGCCTGCTGGCAATGCACGGACTCACC
>QLTV01000374.1:51030-65668 GCA_003457575.1 Thermophis baileyi
TTTGCCTTCTTTCTGGGGAACAAACCAGGCAAGCTTTTGTTCGAGAGACGGTTTTAATTCTGATGAGTGTTCCTTTCCTTGTTATCCATGTGGCCTTGGGTGAATTGCTGGTCTGATCTGACAGCTGTGTGTGTGTTGAAACCTGAAACGGGACTGTTTGTTCCAGGCACACACACTTTTCCTGCCTCTGAGAGAGTGAAAAACTTTTGAAACTGTAATGGAACAACTCACAGATGGCCTCTGTTTGTAATCATCCGGCTGTCTGGGAGGGAGACGGTCGAGGCCGTTTAGCAGTGGGCCTCCTGGGCGTGTTTCATCAGGGTCCATCCTGGGAGCACCTCGTCGGGGCCTGCTTCCACACCGGAGATCGTGGCCTGCTGTTTTCCCCTGTTGGAGCCTTCCTGTTTCCCCTCATTGGAAAGGAACAAGGAACTCAGAAACACATTAACAAGGATTTTGGTGACTTTGTTTGTGTCCCACCAGCTCAGTGGTACCTTATAAACCAGGAGCTTTTAGTTTGATTGTTTGAAGGCAATCAAGGATGTGGTTAAATGTTATAGATCAAGATTTTGGGCAAAGAGATAATGTTTTAGCACAAGGCTCCATAAATGTGTGTTCAGTACAATATCTGATGTTAAATTTGAGAAGAAAATACTGGGAGTATAAAAATATCTGATCCATGGCCACACCAGCTGCGCACTTGAAGGTGCATGTATAAAACAATATTTATCTATTAAACCAGGAATCTAACTTTTATAAAATAGATGTTCTGTATGTAGTTAAAGGAGGATAAATAGGTTCTGTATCAGAGATGGCTGATAGATTCCTAGATACAGTATTCCTAGATTCCAATACTCATCCCCACTAATAGGGAGTGCCAATTTTTATTTAATAAAGTGTTCAGCGGGCTGGGGTCATAACTTCCATTCCATATTTTCTCATTTATAGAAAAATACATTCCTAGCTTTTGCCCATGCATTATAAAGTTCCTGAGGTAAAGTAAGCATCCCACCAGTATTTGGTACTATATCCAACAAGTTTGCAACATTCTCTTGCAGAAACAAAGTTTTTGACAGGAATGGTGCTTGTTGGGATATGATATGGGCGCTTCCTTCAAGAAAAGTAAAGTCACTCCCTAGAATAAGTTTCTTTTTCTTTTGCATTGCTACAGCTTGTAATCAGCCTATTTTCCGACTGGTGGGACCTCTTGCTTTATATTATTTCCTATATACTAAATACAAAATAACCAGAATGGAAAGCTTCAGGGCATTATTTATTATCTTTCCTCTCCTGTATTCCAATTCTCACAACAATATGCAACCACTGAAGTGCATAGTTGCAAATATGCTGCGATGCGGTTGTTTGTTTGTTTTTGCCATCTCAACCTACACAGGCTGCCAATTGCAATGGAGAAAAGGTGACCCAAAGGTGCTTTTTCAAAAGGCAACTGGAATTTTTTTTTTCCTTGAAGACATTTTGTTTCTCATCCAAAAAGCTTCT
Source organism: Thermophis baileyi (assembly GCA_003457575.1). NCBI lineage: Eukaryota > Metazoa > Chordata > Lepidosauria > Squamata > Dipsadidae > Thermophis > Thermophis baileyi. Next base: position 52,531 of record QLTV01000374.1, read on the forward strand.
TCAGTTCAGAAAATCTTTCTGTTTGCAACTACTGTATTCAGATGCCTGACAAATAGTATTAACTGAATGCTTTTTTTCTCTTCTATTGGACAGTTGGAGAGAACACATGATCTCCACGTTTTTGGTATTTTGAGCTCAACAAATGTAAAAATTGTTATGGGCTGTTTTTGAACTATTTGGAGAAATGGGACAGGGTAGAAACAGTAGGAATCTGGCAGTGGCTTAAGTCAGGAAAGAGGAATGTTGTTAGCTTATGTTGTACAGTATGTTATGCAGTATGTGACAAAGACATTGTTTTCATTTTTACAGAATAATAGAGTTGGAAGCGACCATGGAGGTCTTCTAGTCCAACCGCTGGTCATTTCATATAAATAGTTGTCCAATCTCTTCTTACGCAAAGAATAATAATATTTAGATGAAATTCTAAAAGGTGGATTGAACATTGCTTAGTTACAAAATGGCAGAGTGTGTAGGTACAATCATTTCACTCTATACACATTTCTCTACAGTTCTACAACCTCCCCATTTTCCATCCTTCAATGGGAAGATATCGTCATGAAAATCTTCCCATGAAATAGGCCTTGGGTTTCCAAATTCCCAACTTTTTCAACCCCATGAAAGAGGATAGATTCCAGAGAGTATATTCCCCTCTCTTACTAAATAAGGTTTTTAGAATGTATTCCAAATTCTTTTGGTAGTACTTTTTTGTTTGTTTCTTTATTTTTTTCAATCTGGTGTTATTGTATATTTATTCAGTAGTAAATTATTCTCATTTTGAAAAAAATACATATTTTTTTCACCCTATTTAAGGCTATGCAGTTTATAGAATCATATAACTAAAGTGACATAATTTTTTTTAAAATAAGTAAGTTTTCCTAATGCATTTTTAAATGTACATTTTATATTACTGATAATTTTTAAAGCTTAGAATTATGTTGGACAATGAGGAAATGAAAAGAATAGAAATTGAAGTGCCAATATGCATCGCCCTTGGGAACAATTTATTATGCTATCGCATCTTTCAATTACAGAACAGAAACTCTGCCCAAAAGACACCTACCTATGCAAACGTGCAGAACCTAATGAATGTGAAATTAACTCTGATTGCAAAGGAATCCAGATTTGCTGCCTATATCAGTGTGCAAACGTTGTGTGGATCCGGTAGAAGGTATCTAAGAATATTCATTTTATACTTTGGAAAACTACACAAAAGGGGGGGGGGGAAACGTATCTACTCAGTGTGCTGAGAGCCATTTTGATTAATGCATCAGGACAAAACCAGGACACTGTGAGTCTTGTCATATGCCATCTAGATGACCTAAGGGCAGTCACTCTCTGCCAATTCTAGTAAGCCGGCAGTAGCAAACCACTCCTGAAATCTTGCCAAGAAAATTGCAGGAACTTCTCCAGGCAATCACCAGGAGTCAACACTGACTTCAAAGCATAAAAACAAACACAGACAAAACTCAGTGTTCAGCTTAAAATGAACAAGATGATTCATACATTAAACAGAAATACAAACTTTTTGTACAGTAAACAAACGTACCAAGGATGTAGACATTATGACCTGGACTACTAAAATAATAAAATATTGTATTGGGAATTAGTATAGAAGGTGCGATAACTATTAAGGCAACTCTTATAAATAAAATAAATAAATAAAGACAGGAAAGGAAAAAGGGAATAAGATGAGAACGGGAGAATATCAGCATCTCAGAAATCCTCGAACACGTTAGCTAAAGGGGATGAAAGTTCTGATCCAATAAATATAAGAGTGACAAGAGGTTGGGGAAAATGAAGGTATTGTCTCATATAACAGGGGTAACCACTGGTAAAAATTGCAATAAATGGGCAACTAAATCTCTCAGGTGAGAGAAGAAGAATGAATCATCAGAAGTTGGGAAAACAGCTATAGTATGCAGGCATTGCCTGCACAGGTATGCAAACTAGCAAATGGGAATTTCTATGCATGCTTAGGTTCTGTTTCTAATATCTCTGTGGCCATAGGTTTTTATTTTGTGCATTGTGAGAAGACATGTAGAGACCCTTTAGGGCGAAAGTTGAATCTAAAATCTCATTTTTTTTTCTATTAACCAGAAGTTTTTCCTCCCTTTTTTCCCCTAGAATAATCTCCAACTGAATTAATGTATCAAAGAACACCCTGAAAGAGAAAAAAAATGACATGACAAGGATTGTAGCTTAAATTCACCCAAGCATCCTTTGAAAAGAAATCATTGTATGATGCCTGAAGATATTTTTCAGACAATTTCAGACCCTATATGGCTCAGGACCAGGCTATCTTCGAGACCGCCTTCTACCACATAGCTCCCAGAGACCGGTAAGATCCCAAAGAGTTGGTCTCCTCTGGGTCCCGTCAGCTAAACAGTGCCGGCTGGTGGGCCCGCGGGGGAGGGCCTTCTCTGTGGCTGCCCCAGCCCTCTGAAACCAGTCACCTCCTGAGATCCGGACTGCCCCCACCCTATTGGCCTTCCGGAAAGCGGTGAAGACCTGGCTTTTCCGGCAGGCCTGGGGCCGTTGATCTCGCTGTTGTAATCCTGCGAGATCTGGCCATGAATGGTGTGCATGGGTTTTTAGATTGTTTTTTAAATGTTTTATAATGTTTTTTAATGTTTTTTTTTTATTTCTGTTGTAAGCCGCCCAGAGTCCCTCGGGAGTTGGGCGGCATAGAAATTTAAATAATAATAATAATTCATCCAGCAACAGATAACTGTTTTGATTACTGTAAGAAGCTGATCTAATAAGAAGGCCTCAAATGTAATGAAGGCTACAAAACCACTTAGGCAAATCTGATATATAAATATGGATCAGTTGAAAAACATTCAGCATTAAAATTTGAAATTATGGAGTAAATATGCTCTTTATGTCCAAAGAGTCAAAACGTAGTCACTGCAAGAGAAGCAAACTGTCTCTCTCTTGTAGTTCAAAGTTTCCCTTTCAGAAACACTTCATTTATATTTATGTCTGGCTTAGTTATGAAGATTTGGAACCAAGGTCTGACTACATCATGAAGATCACACATACTTTCCTCCTTGGAGGAAAGACCAGGACAAACTTCAGAATTAATGTATAAAACAAATGAAATCTCTAAAGCACTATGAAATCATACTGTCTGTATTCATATATGTTATTTATGTATTCTTTCATTTGTTTGTTTGTTCATTCATTCATTACTCACATTTATAAAGCCATCTATTTTCCATGTCATAACTGTGCAAGACTCCCTATTATAATAAGTGTTGAAAGGAAATATCTGCAGCTGATTTTATTACCCGTGTCCAATTTGGAATGGCCTTTAACTGCCAAGTCATTTGGAACAATATAAGGATTTTGAGTCACAATGCCCACAAAACAGCCAATTCCTGTTCAGGGCTGTGTATGAGTTTTTCCTCATTCTCAAATCCACAATTAATTCAATCTATATATATAAAAGCGAAAACCACTCATACTTTAATCATGAAATCTGCAGAACCGTAAAGCCTACAAACTTGAAATTTGCCACGTATGTTCCTCTTGGCTTCTAGGTGCTCACTAAGAAAGGATTTTTCAAAATGACCATCGCAGCATGAGTATTTCTTATATTAACAAGCTCTGATGCTAAGGAGTTCTATTCCTCCCTCCCCACCTGAAAAGAACGCTGATCCAAATGCAAAACACAAGCAGAGGAGTTTCAGTTTCGCTATTGCTTTCACAGCAGCAAGCAGCTTTACTACAGAACAGTTGAGCTAAGCCACACTAGCCAGATGAATACCGATGGATGCTGGTAGGCAGAGACAGATTTTTTTCCCCCTTATCATGCTCCAGAGTCAGTTCACCTGACAGCCTGGTCATCCTCCAGCCAGAGAGCAAAACCAGGAATGTTGTTTACAGGGAGGTCCTGAGCAATTCATCTGAGGTACGAATTTAAAGTCTATGCTAGGCAAATAATGTCTTCATCGGTAACAGAAACTTAGCTTACCATCTCTAATGAAATAATACAGTCCCTTTTTGAACTACTCATTAGTTTTCAAGCTTTAAGTGTCAATTTATCAAGCCCCATCACATAGTTTTGTAGCAAAGCACAGATATCAGCTAGTTGGGTAATATAGCAGCAGTTCAGTTCAACAGTTAGCAATAGCACTTAGCAATAGCACTTAGATTTATATACCACTCCATAGTGCTTTACAGCCCTCTCTAAGCGGTTTACAGAGTCAGCATATTGCCCCCAACAATCTGGGTCCTCAGTTCAGTCTGATAGATTGCATTCATAACTTTTTTTTTCAATTGACAAAATGGGAGAAGAAAGTTTCATGTTAATATAATGCTATTACGAAATAAACTCTTTTAAATTGTAACTGTTGATCAGCTTGTCCTCTGAAGATGGAATATAATAGCACCCTATTTGTATTTCCCTGATGCTCTGCTATCAGGAAAAGTAAGAGAGACAACATCAGTATTTCAAAATAAGACGACAATATGTACCATTTGGGGATGCCGGCAGTGAGATTTTAAAGATAGTATTATGTCTCCCAAATAAATTTGGGCCAATGATGCCACCTTTGTTTAAATAAATCCTGGGTTTGCCACAATTATAATTCATTTGACCTGAAGTGCCATTATCAGAGTCCTTGTTCTTTTGGTATTCAAAAGTTGTTCTTTTTCTGTGACTGCTTTCCAATGAAGAACAAAAGGAGATACTTCCAATAAGATCATAACATTAATACAACATTTCTCACAGATAGTCCTCGACTTACGACTGGTCACTTAACAACCATTCAAAGTTATGACAGACTCCCTGTCAGGTGCAATGAACCAAGAATGACACTGTGATTTACTCAGATTAGTTTCATTGTTGCTGCTCAACCATAGAAAGAATCTTGCCAGACTAAAGCACAAGCTCATAACTATCAGGTGTATTCTGTAAACATTTAAGGATGGTCCGCTCTGTGCTTCTTCCTGAATACCAAGGATTCCAGGTTGATTAGCCTCTTAGCTCCTCCTAAAAGTCCCCCTCCCTCCAGCAACTCTGCACCCAATTTCCCTATGCATATTGAAAGTTACTTATGACCCATTTTCAAAGTTACAACAACTGCACTATCACTGCCCCGTGGTCACATGATTGCATTTTTGGGTGTTTGGCAACCAGCTCGCCTTTATAGCCATTTCAGCAACTCACAGTCAAGATACCATGATTTGGGATATTTATTGCAGTTTCCAGTATTTACTTCTGGTTTCTGACAAAAAAGTCCATTGTGGAAAATTAATTCACTTAATGAGCCTGGCATACATTTAGTGACCATGGCATTCGCTTAACAACCATGGCGTCTACTTACGACCGCAATGATTTATGACCGTAATTCTGGGCTTTGAGTGAAGAACTACCTATATTTACTGGGACAAATTGTGGCTTTATTTCTATTGCCAGACAATATTCCTAACACTTTTCTTTTACAGAAATCCTTTGATATATGAAAAGTTCATATACCTTTATCAGTGATGTTCGGCATGTCTGTTATTCTGTTATATATGATGTAAGAAAAAAATAAATAAGAGGCTTTCAAACCACCCAGCTCAATGTATTTGTACTTCTAGGAGCACTGAGAATACAGTCCAGCACTATAAACCAACGTTATAAATGTATGGAATGCTGGACCAGTTAAACTGCTGTTATGGTTTTCTCCAAAGAATCTTAGGATTCTTTGTTTGGTGAAGATGCAGAGATTTATCTGTTAATATACTAGCCCCCAACAGAGCTTCTAGACTCACCATAGGAAGGAATGGTAGTTAAATGTGAGTAATTAAATGTGTCCTCAGTTTAAATCTACTTCATCAGCAAACAAAAAATACCAGAAAAGCTAGAAACTCAATATTTTGTCAAGAAAATAGTATAGATGCTCCCCCACTTTGAAGGTTGGAAATAAACTACTATAAAAACCCATCCTGACTTCACACATTGAGCTTTTGAGACACATCTGCACCATGAGACACATCTTCCTCATTGGCCTCTTGGCTTTTTGTGTTGAACTGCCTTTATGTTGCCACACCTTAGATCTCTTCTCAAAAGGTAAGTGTTAAAAACTACAGATTATTATCTAATCTGGATGTGACAACATTTGGGTTAGTTAGAAAAGAGATCTAAAGATTCTGACTCCACCTTAGGATTGGAACTGCCTCATCAAGTGCAGTTGTGTCTCCACTAAATGTTTGCCTACAGCATCTTTGGGAAGATTCCAATGATTTCTGAAGCTTTACCAGCTATAGATGGGAATGATGGAAATAAGAACTTTGGAAATGTTTGCTGACTGGTGGAAACAGGGCTTCTCATTGTGCATAATAGGGGGATAAATTTAGATTGATCTCATCAAACTGTGCAAGGCATTTGAGGTCCCTCTTGGCTTGCTCTTTGCCACATGTCCTTTGGGACCTTTTTTTTTCCAAGCCAAAGAAAAGGAAAGTAGAAAAAGAAATATGAGATCAATCTTTTTCCTATGAAAATCAGGGTTTCTTTCACTTTTGAAAAGGGAATCTCTAACAATACCCTTTTGTTCCTGCCATCAAATAGAATTCTTAGGTTACAACTCTGTACATACCAGTATACAGCTCCCCAAATGATGGGATTTCTCTGATATTAGAAACATTTTTAATGAATGGAATAAAACATCATCTGACTTAGAATCATAGAATGTAAGGTTGGAAAAGAACATCACCCAGCATCTATTAATCCAAATTGTTCCTATTTGCACCATGGGTATTAGCCAGTGGTGGGTTGCTGCCGGTTCGGACCAGTTCATTAGAACCGGTAGCGGAAACTTACTGCTGCTCGCAGAACCGGCAGCAATGATCAGTGGTCCACGCTCCCGAACCGGTTGCCGCGGCTTGCAAAAAAACCCAAACCTCTGCGCATGTGCAGAGGGTCATTTCCGGGTCTTTTGCGTGACGTGACGCACTTCCGTTGCGATGCGAACCGGTAGGGAAGGTAAGTGGAACCCAGCCCTGGTATTAGCAGTTGTTATTTCCAGTATTCTTCTCTCTGGAGTACATCCTTTAGCAGGGAGGAGTGAAAACAACAACAACCTACATCCCCAGATCTTTCCTGCTCAGCACTTCATCATCCCTTAGCTTGTCTTCAAGATGATGTCTGGCTGTGCCACTGATTCCCAGGAGATTAGTGAAAAGGATAGTCATAGGTGGGCTTAAAGAGTCTTGGGGACCCTTCTGCTGTTATCCAGATGTTTACCCCAGGAAGATGACTGCTTTAGTCCTTCTCAAAAGGAGTAGAGGCTCTTCAATACATAAGTTGAGTCATCTTTTGAAAGGATGCTAGACCTGTTTTTTAAGCACAGGCTTAGTGCTAAAAGTTCTAAATCTTGAACTCTTGAATGAGGGTGGTCCAATGTTGCACAAAAAGCAAGTTTAAACTGGAAAATAGAGTTGGGTTAACTAACCACATGTTGTTGACTCAGTCGACTATCAGTGTATTACAACTATCTATTGTTTCTGCCAACATGACATTTCACACAGTAATTCTTTTTACTGTTTGGAGTTGATGACATTTTGTCTACTTCTACACCATTTGACCTATTTCCCAAGCTATTTCTGGTCATACCATTCACTTGCAACACCAGTGAAAATGAACGGTGCACATTGCTATCAATCAATCGCGCGTTCTCTCTCTCTCATTTAATCCAATGCTCCTTTTTCATCCCTATGACCTGTCAGTCTGGCCATTTTGAATGCTGGTTTAGTATTTTTTCAAAGAATGCTAGATCCAAGTTCATGATTTCCTGAGAGTTAATACACACAGAAACACTTTAAAGCACCTGCCTACATTTAGCCATTCCCGTCCTTTTACACATAAAAGAGAGTGCCTAGTCGTTGTTTTTCCCTCTGGCAGATGATATTAGCTGGGGATGCTAATATGAAGCCAGGGGAATCCACCAATTGATTTCCTTCTCTTAAAACAATAAGGATAGTAACAGCCTTGTAACTCAGAGACAATAGGGACTTGCAATAATGGCCCTGCAATTTATGCAGGTTACTTTTCTCTAGTTCATGGACCAGAGCATAGTCCTTTAAACCAGCATCTTGCTTTGGAAGCTAAAATTTGACCTCACCGTATTTTAAACTGCTCTATGTCTATTTGTAATAGGCTGAGCCTATTACAAATGTGCATGTGATCAATATTATATTTAAGATATCTTCTGAAAGCAACAGTAATCCCTGAGGAATCCCATTTGTAGCTTTCAGACCAATTCTAGAAGGAACTTGAAGGTAATTGTTGCCCTAAACAGTATTTTTTTCCCCTGCCCCAGGGCCTTTATAATTATCATTGAAATTCTTTTCTTTATGTTCCTGAAGAGAAACCTGGGACTTGCCCAATAGTTCATGGTTCCTGTTTGCTGTCGCGTGGAAGGAACCAGTGCAGAAATGATGAAAAGTGTCCTGGGGACAAAAAATGTTGCCAAGGTGCCTGTGTGAAACAATGCTTGACCCCTGAGAAAGGTATGATGTTCAATTCCTGGAGATGGTCTGGATCAGATCAGCTATTTCTTGATCTTGTTTAGTCCCTTTTCAAAGGTCATCTTTCTGATGATGTAAGAAAATACCCTTTTCCTCCTTAATCAACTTCCTTTCTTGTGTCCAGCTTTTTCATATGAACAATCAGACTACAGAATGCTCTCTTTGGGAGCTGTGCTTGGCTTCCACACTATAGAATTGTTTAAATAAATACATTTATCTCCATCATCTAAGATCTACTAACTTGCAACAAAAGTAATAAAGAGTAGTATACAAGGTACAAAAAATCAATTATTTAACTTTTCTGTTTATTATAGTGAAGAAAGGGAGAGAGAAACACACAGTATAAAGCTAACAAGAACCCAATAAATAATTGAGATTTTAATCAGTGGTAACTTTGTTGGATACTTATAATTATAATAAGCATCCTAACTCATATATGATTCTTTACTTCGATTTTTATAGGAAACCCCGAGAGCTGTCCAACAGTTACTACGAACTGTACAGGTCCTGTTCAAGAACAATGTGCAATAGACGAACAGTGTACAAATGGTAGGAAGTGTTGTCAAGGCCCGTGTGGAAAGGCCTGTCTTGCCTAACAAAGGTATGGTAACCAACTTTACAATGCCCAGATGTGTTTAGTCAACAGAAAATGAGCGAATCAAAGATTGGGTCTTCAGCCTCCTTGTGAATACAAAGTCCTCCCACCGTACTTTTTTATATAATAAATGTGAATTGGTTCTAGTATCTCATTTAAAATGGATCCAAACTACTCTCAGAGTAGATATTTATTTATTTGTTTTTTGTTTGTTTAATTTAATTTTATTATTTTATTATTTTATTTTATTATTTTATTATTTTATTATATTTTATTTTATTTATTTTATTTTATTTTATTTTATTATATTATATTATTTTATTTTATTTTATTTTATTATTTTATTATTTTCTCTGATTGTAACCCACCAAGTATTACCTTGTGGTAAGACTGGTGGCTAATAGTTTTTCTTTCTTTCTTGTAATCACTTTATTCTATACAGAGATTGATAATACAGACTTATATCAACATAAATTTATGCCAGACTAACCTTATCTCATTTTTATAAGGTAGGTCAGTGGTTCCCAACCTCTGGTCTGTGGACCCCTGGGGAGCCACAATGTCATCACAGGGGTTCCGCAAAGACTTGAAATTTTATTTTATTTTATTTTATTTATTATTTTATTTATTATTTTATTTTATTTATTTTATTATTTTTCCATTAAAATGGGAAACTAAAATCTTGCAAATGCAAGCTCCATTTTAACCCCTTAGAAATTCTATCCAGTCCCAATAGAATGGATTTATTTTTTTCAATTTGGAGTAGAAATCAAGTGCAAAATGAGTATCTAGAATGCAAGACATCAATTTTGCCTGTTCAAATCCCCCTTCCCAACTCAAAACAATTAAGACAAAAGTCAAGTTTTAGTCTGTTGAAATCATGACATTACTGGCAGAACATAATGGCGGGGGGCATGTTTCAGGTTGAAACAGATTCCAAACCCTTGATATACATTTGGCAAAACTATGTGACAGCAGGCTGAATCTTGCTTCTTCCACATTTTTCCAGGTGAGGTTTAACGTTCGATGTGTGTAAAATAGAGCTGGGAAGTTCCCAAATCTCTTGTCAGTTATCACTCTTCCTTGTTTGTCAAGTTCAGATCTGGCCCTTGACTGATACTCTATTTTCTCTGGTTCCTTAGCCCTAACCAGCAATGATTCCCAGAAAAATCCCATTTCTGAAAGCTGTCTGAATTTTTTCAGGCTCTTTTGAAAAGAAATAAATTTTGCAGCTCATTTTCCCAGACTGTAATCATTAATAATACTTAATCTGGTGAATAGATTAATCATTGCAGGATCCAATCTGGGTTGGTCACTGGGACCAGAGGTTTTATCTTCCGAGCTTTCAGATTCATGCTGGAGCCCATCTTCAGGGAATTTCTCTGCTTAGAGAACCCAGATTGGATCCTGCAACATTATCCTGGGGCATCTATATTCACCTTCATTCATGAGCTAAATCATTTTTCAGGCATGCGCATACATTGAAAGGTAGAACAACTAAACGTAAATCACAGCCAGTATAGGATTTTTGATTTCTGCAGATCTTTTCTGATATCATTAAGATTGTCCCATCGTATTTTTACAGTGAAACCTGGAGTTTGCCCAGGCGTCAGTCAACTTTGTTCAGATGTTAATTTTAAAAATGAGTGTGAGAATGACGAGGAGTGCCCACGTCAAAAGAAATGCTGCGTAGATGTCTGCGGAAAAGCTTGTGTTTTCCCTGTTCAAGGTATTATACTCGGTAACTTGTCTGAGGCAGTATTTTTTTTAGACCCTCCTCCTCCTCCTCCTCTGTAAGAAATTGGGAAACTGTAGGATCCATATAGTGTGTTCATTCTAGGGTCAAGCTAAGTAGGAAAAAGTCAGCTTCAGTTGCATTACAAGAGAAAGATAAGGGTGGGGAGGCAAAGCCATCCAAATCTATTCTATGCTAATCCTGTGTCATTTTCTGTACTGAGTGTGAAAGCCTTCCTAGTGCCTCTTTTTCTTCTTAGCATCCTGCAGCATTTGCAAAAGTTGCCAGAGGTCTCTTGCAAGAAGAGTTTGAGGAGGGATTGTAAACCAGAGTGAAGGATAGCAATGGAGATGCTTCTCCTTACCTTTAGGAGCAAGGAAGACACTTGGCATTATTAAGTGGCTTTGTGAAGGCACTTCACCTGAAGCACCGTCTCAAAGGCTTGTGCAACCAATGGGAAGAATTATTTCAAGATCATCAGTGAAGTGCAGAAAGTGGGTGATATGGTGTGGTGGGACTGTCCAAAAAACCCTGCAAAATAAGATTTGATGGTAAGTATGTTGGGCATTTCAATTCAGTTGTAATCAGATACTGTCCACTTAGGCTTGATCAGGCATGTGAGGGCCCTAACCACCAATTATATCACATTAGCGGGGTCCGATTGCCTACCAATGACAGAGATATAGTAATATTAGATACTTTTCTGATTTGTATAGAACTAGTCAAGCATAGGCCCAGCTGTATCATTTAATCCCTGGTAATGTATCTGGTTTATACTAATTGTGAAAGATAGGTTGAGAGATATGGTGGGTGACAAAAGCTTTCCTGAAAAAAATATCACTTACTTTTGGGTTGTTTTTTTTTAAATTGTTACAGAAGTACCTAAAAGTTGCCCCATAGAAACTATAAAATGCCCCCGCATTTTTAAGAAAAACTGCCAGAATGATTATGATTGTGGAGGACTCAAGAAGTGTTGCAGCTCTAACTGCTCTTTACGATGTATGGACCCACAATAAGGTATGTGGAATGTGAGTTATTCAATGTCTGCAGGATAACTCCTAAGATATAGTTAAACTATATTTATCTAGTGGACTATGAAATCACTCCAAAATTATGCATTGGAAACTGAATCCCAATCTGGAATGATTATGATTGTGGAGGACTCAAGAAGTGTTGCAGCTCTAACTGCTCTTTACGATGTATGGACCCACAATAAGGTATGTGGAATGTGAGTTATTCAATGTCTGCAGGATAACTCCTAAGATATAGTTAAACTATATTTATCTAGTGGACTATGAAATCACTCCAAAATTATGCATTGGAAACTGAATCCCAATCTGTATATTTCTTTAATGTGAAATCAGTGAAATTTCAAATAAATATTTAGCTTTCACAATTAATGGATGTTAGTTCTTCATTGTATCCTGCACTACCATCACTCTGATTTTATCTCTCATGCAATAAGATATTTTCTTATAAGCAGAAAGTAGATTTTAAAAAAGGGAAATTGGAAACTGGATTTTTTCAGTTAAAACAACCTATTGCAATTTCCCCTTATTTGCTTATTTTTGTTTTTACTTCTAGGACTAGTTGGTCTCCTTCCAAACAAGAGGAGCAAAATAAACAAATCATCAATCATCTCTATCATTCTCAGGACCACTTTGAAGAAAAAAAATCACTAATAAAGATGGTAATCAACTTCTCTGTGGTACAATTTTGCCACTTTATTTGGTGTTTCTCTACTATCTTTAGCAACTTGTACCAAGTACTGATATAGTCAATGAGGATAGCATAAATCACTGTGGGCAAAATTACTTTAGGGTGGTGACTGGGGGAAATCTAATAAAGCAGCGGTTCTCAACCTGTGGGTCACGACCCCTTTGGGGGTCGAACGACTCTTTCACAGGGGTCGCCGCGCACGCTAGCCCGCCATCTTGGTGCCACCATCACTGCAGGGGTGAAATGCTCCCGGTTCGGCCGTGCCTGCGGGTCGCCGGACAGCCGGTAGCGACGGAAGTGGGAGACTTCGCCCACCCGCCCGGATGCCGCCATTTGGGTTCTTTTACCCTCTGCGCATGCGCAGAACGCTTTGTGCATACACAGAGGGTAAAAGAACCCAAATGGCGGCGTCCGGGGAGGTGGGCGAAGTCTCCCGCTTCCGTCGCTACCAGCTGTCCGGTGACCCGCAGGCACGCCCGAACCGGGAACATTTCACCCCTGGTGCCACGTCCCCTTTGTCACCTCATCGCGCGCAGGGAGGGGGCGGGGGTCGCGGTGGTGGGGCGAGGGTC
>QLTV01000374.1:86866-97177 GCA_003457575.1 Thermophis baileyi
GGGCCCGATTACGCAAACCACTCGAAGCCCTTAAGCTGTCATGGGCGGCGCTCGATTTTCGGTATGGCGCACCCACGATAACAGAGTCCACATACTTAGATCGCGTCTTCAACTTACCTAAGATCAGCATCAACAATCCTTACGAATTATGGGATTTCTCTTCCCTCCTTCCACAGCTGCGATCGGCAAAGGAGGAACCCACTTTGAAGGGACTTATCTGTCTCGATCAGTGTAGGACACTAACATCAATCATCAAGAAACTACCGCAGCCGCTGATTGAAAAATGGATCGTGTTCTCTGATCACTACAAGGCGCAGAACCAAGGAGCGCAACCTCCCTTCGTTGCTCTTGAAGAATTTGTTAGCCACCTAACGAAGCATTACAACGACCCACAAAACATCGACCTTAGAGGAAACGAGTTTCCCGCCAGTAGAAAGTTTAGCCAGAACTATGTCTCTAACACGAGACCAGCGCAAACTGTGCAGAATAAATCGTTCGTGTCTGTGCATAAAACGCAGACCTCTACCACGGCCTCGCGGAGCCAATCACCGCGCATAGACTGAACAGACTGAGTTAGCCTGAAATACTGCATTCTAACCACTGTGCCACCATGGCTCATGGGTGTGAGCAGAGCCTCCTGGCATGGGTGCAACTGGTGTACCACCCTTGATCTTTATGTAAACTAGGGAGTGGCTTGCCTGAGACATTTACTCACACTACTTTCTTGGCCTGGCCTTAGGTCCCTTTTATCTAGCTACTGCCATAGAATTAGAATGGATTAGAATGAATTAGCATTAGCATTAGAATTAGAATAAGTAGAATTAGAATAAGTAGAATTAGAATTAGAATTAGAATTAGAATTTGAATTTGAATTTGAATTAGAATTAGAATGAATTAGAATTAGAATTAGAAAATTAGAATAGCATTGAATAGAATTTAGAATTAGAATAGAACAGAAGAGTTGGAAGGGACCTTGGAGGTCTTCTAGTCCAACCCCCTGCTCAGGCAGGAAACCCTATACCATTTCAGACAAATGGTTGTCCAATCTCTTCTTAAAAACTTCCAGTGTTGGAGCACTCACAACTTCTGGAGGCAAGTTGTTCCATTGATTAGAGCCTTGGTAGCGGCTCTTCCTCCTGTCTTTCAAGACCATTCCCTCTGCACTCTACATGAATCATTCATTTCCCTGTCAAGGTCATCCTTTCTACACAGAGATAGGACATGCTCTGGGTCTTGTCAATTAAAGAGTGTCATCTGTTGGGTTCCAGGAAGAATTTATTATTATTATTATTTATTAAATTTGTATGCCGCCCAACTCCCAAAGGACTCTGGGCGGCTCACAACAATATAAAAAAACCATTAAAACATAATAAAAACAGTTAAAAACAGTTTAAAAAACTCATACATACCGTTTCATGGCCGGACCTCGCCAACTACAGAGGCGAGATCAATGGTCCCAAGCCTGCCGGAACAGCCAGGTCTTCACTGCTTTCCAGAAGGTCAGCAGGGTGGGGGTAGTCCGGATCTCAGGGGGTAGCTGGCCTGGGAATATTTAGGATTGCTGTATTTAATATGCAAAAATCTAGATGACCATTTGGTCCTGAGCCATATAGGGCTTTAAAGGTAATAACCAACACCTTGAATTGTGCCCGGAGACCAATAGGGAGCCAGTGCAGCTCGCGGAGTATAGGTGTAATATGGGTGTACCTAGGTGCACCCACGACAGCTCGCGCAGCCGCATTCTGGACCAATTGTAGTCTCCGAACACTCTTCAAGGGTAGCCCCATGTAGAGCGCGTTGCAATAATCTAACCGTGAGGTGACAAGGGCATGGGTGACTGTGAGGAGAGCCTCTTGATCCAAGTAGGGTCGCAATTGGTGCACCAGAATACCTTCTCCAGTGCAGAAATTCATCAGAGATTAAAGTGTCCGCCTTCTGTGAAGCTCTTAAGACTTGACTATACTCCTATACTCCCAGGCACAAAAGTCAGGAGGTAGTTGAACTTGTAAGATGTGTGAATTTGCTATGATGGGCTTGTCTTTGGTTGCCATTCTTTGCTTTTCTGGAAGGTTTCGTAGGCATTTATTATTTGTGCTATTTGCTGTTATATTTATACAATCTGCCCAGAGCCGCTTTGTAAGATGTCCTGCAATATAAATCCGATGAATAGATAGATGATAGGTAGATTAGAATCCTTCCATTTGCAAGACCTACATGAGAAAGAATATATTTTACCCTATTTTGTAATAATGATTCAGAATTCAGACTCTGCAGTTAAGAGAGTATAATATGACATCCCTGTACAATCTTGGACTAACTCCAAAATGATGATCTAAAGTGAAGGTAGGAATCTGCTGTCTCCCAGTGTTATTCAACTCCCATATGGCTATTCGTGATTAGGGGTCAAATCCCTGACATCTTACTAAGAGGCTTCAACAAAGGTGGGAGGACACACGCAGCCTTCCCTTTCCACAACATTTTTAGTAATTGCCAATTGTCAAATAAACATACTCTTTATTAGTGAAGATACGTTGCATGTAATCAAACTAATTAGCTATTTAATCTTGATTACATCAATTGTAATCAATGCCATCTCAGAGCTATACCTGGTATGAATCCTACAGAAAAGTTTCCAGATAAGGGTTCAAACACAGGATTCATATTTCTGAGCTAACAGAAGGCTTCCAAGGATTCAGTCTGTCCTATATTCCTGGACCCCCATATGACTAAAACAATATATGGCTTTACTGCTTCCCCATTCTTCTTTCAAAAGCACTCTCTACCAGTCTGAGCATCAAGCAAGCCCTGTACCTGTTTATATTTAATTCCCTCCAATTGAAAATTATTCAATTAAAACAATGCAGAAAAAGATAGTCCTAGAAAAAGCAGACAGGGTGGATACGGTGAATTGAGCAATTAAGGGGTCAGATGATTCACTTCTTTATCAAGAGTAGTTATTATCACCTATTAAGCTAGCATCTCTATATTGCACTTGATTTGATCATGATGCAATTATCATGGCTTTTAACAAGATTAAATAGCTAATTAGTTTATGTGCAATATAACTTCACTAATAAAGAGTATATTTATTTGACAATTGGCAATTACTAAAAATGCTGTGGAAAGGGAAGGCTGTGTGTGCCAGCAAGCAGTTCTGCAAAAAATGTGAGGCAATATATCCAAATCCAACTTACTTGTTCAAAATTATGACATCTTCATTTCCCTTATATCAAATCAACACTCAGTGCATCTACTGTAGTTTGACATTGTCTATACTGGGGATAAGCATCCTTTAGGTCACGGGTGTCAAACTCGATCGCATCACAGGCCGGATCGTGATGTATCGTGTCTTTTTTTGCCTTTGTGGAGCCGGGGTGGGTGTGGCCTGCGCGTGACGTATCCAGCCCACGGGCCGCCAGTTTTACAGGCCTGCTTTAGGTGATCAGAAGCTGCTTGCTTGCTTGGTTGGTTATTTATTTATTTACTGAAACAATTTATATAATCACCTATCTCACAACAGTGGCACATAGAGGGTTAAAACTGAAAAACAGTAACATAATTTACAAATAAACATTCTTTTTACGTATAATATAATGCAACTGTCCAAGGTCTAATCATTATTCCATTTCCAGTCAGTGAAGACATGAATTAGGCTAACAAGCCAAGAGGGGTAGTTTAACCCCCAACCCAAATGCCTGAAAGATCATCCAGGCCATTAACGCCTTACAAAAAGCCAACCAGTTTGGTGCCATTCAGATCTCCTGGTACAATCATTGCATAGAAAAGGCACTACTCCTAGGTTGCATAAGATGGCATTTCTTAAGAGAAAGAAAGCCAATCCTGCAGGTTCTGGTAGGCAATCAATGATAGGTAATTGTGGAAATGACCTAGTCCTATGCCATGTAGGGCTTTTTAGTTAGTAAGCACCACCTAAAATTGCACCCAAACATTCACTGAGAGCCAGTGCAGCTCGCAAAGCAGAGGCGTTACTAAGATGCATTGTGGAGCTCCCAAAACTGACTGTGCCACACTGCTCTCTAGACCAGGTGCAACTTCCAAATGCTCTTCAAGAGTATGAAGTGTGTGTCATCGTAACCCAACCAGGAGGTGACTAAGGCATGAGTTACAATGAGTGGGGTCTTCTAGTCTAAAAAAAGGTACAGTGATGCCCAATCTGCACAAAGGCAGGTTTTTTGAGGATCCACAGATTGTGCACCAACTTTGTCTGAGGAAATGCAGTCCCATTCAGAGATAAAGATGAAAAGTCTCTGGATTTGAGGGCTGGCCCCGGACAAAGCTGTGTAATTGGATACAATCCAGGGGTGAAATTCAAAATTTTTCCCTACCGGTTCTGTGGGCGTGGCTTGGTGGGTGTGGCAGGGGAAGGATACTGCAAAATCTCCATTCCCACCCCACTCCAGGGGAAGGATATTGCAAAATCTCCATTCCCACCCCACTCTGGGGCCAGCCAGAGGTGGTGTTTGCTGGTTCTCCAAACTACTCAAAATTTCCGCTACCGGTTCTCCAGAACCTGTCACAACCTGCTGAATTTCACCCCTGATACAATCAGTAAGTTGATGATACCTCATCCCATATTGTAATGACCTTCCCCAGGGGCTTCATACAGATGTTTAAAAAGAGCAGGTAAGGTGGAGTCCTAAGGCAGGGGTCTCTAACCTTGGCAACTTTAAGACTTGTGAGGAATTCTGGGAGTTGAAGTCCACAAGTCTTAAAGTTGCCAAGGTTGGAGACCCCTGTCCTAAGGAACCACACAAGGCAGGCACTAAACTGACCAGAACAATCCAAATGCTGTGTCTACCACTCCCAATCCCCTGAGCCAGTCCAAAAGATTATTATGACTGATAGCACTGAAAACCTCAGAGAGATCAAGGAGGACCAGGATGGATACAGTACCCCCATCCCCAGCCCAAGGACCATTAACAAGTGTAATGAATGCCATCTCAGTGCTATAACCTGCTCTGAATCCCACTGAAAAGGGTTCAAATGATCTGCTTCTTCCAGGTCTCTCTGGAGTTGCAAGCTAACCATTTCTCAACAACCTTCCCTAGAAAATGAAACTTGGAGACTGGATAAAAAAATTCTCTAGTTCCTCTGAGTCCAGCAATGACCTTTTGAAGTCCAGGCAGATAACTCTCTCCTTAAAGAAGCATCAACCACACAAATGTCCAACCATATATCACATCTTGGAGGTCTTAACCAACCAGGAGGGACATGATCTATGACACTGGTACCCAAGCTCACAGCTCCAAGAACCCTATCCACTGCATAGGTACTACTAGATTCAAATTATTTCCAAATAACTGGGCAAGACTGCACCACAGGCATTTCCATAGGACCTGTACAGGTAGAGTCCAATTCTGAGCAAATTCAAGCAACTCTGTCTGACATATACCTAGAACAATCCTCACAATGACCCTGAAAGTGCATCTCTGAATTCTCTTTACTCAGATGTAGTAAATATCTGTTGTTGATAGTGTTGGCTATAGCACGAAGTGTCGATATAAATTGTTTTTCCCTTTTCTTGTTCTTGTCTCATTTCCTAATTGCTTTGACTTACCATTTCTTACTCTTTTTAAGCATTTTGCACAACACTACTTTCCCTGAAGAGAAATAGTATGATAGGTATGTATGTGTGTGTGGATAAGCCCCTGAGCTACATCCTTAAATTTATGTTTTTGAAAAGAACCTCTATGGAATTTAATGGCCATGATGAACAAGCATTCATGCCTCATTAAATCTGTGTTTCAATGTAGCCCCAGTAACATTCTAGGTTATTTATGTATTTTATTTGATGCCATTTATATGCCTCTCAATCCCCCAAAGGATGGGAGCTCTGAGATGGAATGAAATTGTTCAAGATTGCAATGTTAACACCATTTGCAAAGGCTGCCATCTCGTAATGTGTTTTCTAGTTCTCCTTTGTCTCTGTTCTTTTAATAATCTCCTTGCTGTCTGGGAGTTAACAGAAGAGCAATACTGGGCAGTTTATTGTGCAGCTATTTAGGCTTTCATGCACTGGGTTTCCAAAGCCTTTAAAAGCCTCGGCTGAACATGGTAGGAGATGTGGTATCCAATCGGCA
Source organism: Thermophis baileyi (assembly GCA_003457575.1). Classification (NCBI taxonomy): domain Eukaryota; kingdom Metazoa; phylum Chordata; class Lepidosauria; order Squamata; family Dipsadidae; genus Thermophis; species Thermophis baileyi. The sequence continues at coordinate 92,968 of QLTV01000374.1, forward strand.
CAAAAATACATAAAGGCATTTTCAGCTCAGATAGTATTTTTCTCCTAGAATATTGACATTCTGAGAAATGCTGTGTGTCGTGACTTAGTATTTCTGTTTTTGTTGCTTTTAAATCATAAGATTTGATTGGTGGGTTTTGGTTTATGACATATCTCTTTGAGTTTATTTGAAATGGAAGGCAGACTAACAAGTTGTTTAAATAAATGCAAGTGCTGGGTTGAAAATTTCTTCTGAGGTTCTTTTCAATCGCTTGCATGCAGTCTGATGGAAAAGCAATTTATTTCGATCATTTTCCAAAAGAGATTTTTTTTGGTGAAATTCTTTTGACTAGGATGCAAACTTTATTCTAATACCCTAGTTATAAGATAGTTACGTGGTAGGCTTTGATTTGTACTGTCCATTCATTTCTCCAGCAACCGGAAGCTTTCCAAGCCTCCTTTACATGCCCAGAGGAAAATTCTTCTATTGGGCTTTTCCAAATTGGCAAATGGAAAAATGTTAAGTCAGAAAATTACAACACCAGCACTAGGATTCCCTGCTGCTCCAAGAATAAAGGACTTCTCCAAAGAAGTCCTAAAACAAAAATTCTAAAACAGTGTGAAAAGAAGAAAAGCAAACAAAAGAAGCCTAGTTTTAAAGAGAGGAAAACAGCTGAGAAACTAGAAGATGGTTTTCAGCAGAATGCAAAAGCAAGAGTTAGTCTGGGTCCTCCCCACTAGGAAATCATACATCTCAATTTTGCTTCTTAAAAGACCGCAGGCAAATTCTGCTCAGAGTAGAAGATCCAATTCATTGTTCACTACATTGGAGGAGGGATCTGTTGGGGAAAGGAAGGTTTAAAAAAAAATCAAGATGGCACATACAACTGTGCAATAATATCCACCTCTTGTCCACCTCTTTTTTTACAGGTGTTGCACACAAATTGTTTGTAGAGATTGCAGTTACTATCTTGATTTTTTTGCCTCTTTCTCCCCATTGAAACCCCTGAGTTGTCCAGGTCATATGTTTGATTTCTCTACTACAAAAAAAAAAAGCCAGGCAAATTTATGCCTCCTCTGAAAACCATGATGTGGTCTTTTAACCACTCACACTCCCCCAAAGCAGTAGAAACACTAGATCTGCATATAACCTGGAATAATGCACCTGTAGATTCGGTTAAAGAGATACATACGCATTTATTGTGAGACTAGTATCTTAAATATTTTCCTCTGTGTGCAACAATTCTGCAAGGAGAATTACCGTAAATGCCCTACGTGCAAGACATATACAGGTTCCTTTGTCTCTCAACTGAAATATCACAAGATGTTTCTCTGTTTAATAAGATTTCAATTTATTTAGAAATACAAATATGGACCTGACTGCAAATTGCCACTGTTTCAAAAGATGATAAATCCTTCATATGAATAAACTTTATTCCCTTCATTGTTATCACCAGTCGTTAGCCACTGGCAGCATGCCCTTCCATCAATTTGAAAGATAAAGTATAGTTTTTTTTTAAAGGGTAAATAAATATAATATGTGGCACACATACACATGGAGAATCATGGAGGCAGTATTAGGTCTTCAACCAGCTCCTCTTCGTAACGATGAAACTCAAGGCTGGCCATTGAAAATCTAGTATCTCTTAAATTAAACTACCTTGCTGGATTGTTAGCCTAGAAGGGAATAGTCTAATACATGCAATTCTGAGTTTTATACAGATAGTCCTCAACTTACGACCACAATTGAGCCCAAAATATATGTTGTTAAATGAGACATTTGTTAAGTGAGTTTTGCCCCATTTTACAAACTTTCTTGCCACAGTTGTTAAGTGAATCACTGATAAGTTAGTAACACGGTTGTTAAGTGAATCTGGCTTCTCCATTGATCTTGCTTGTCAAAAGGGTTGCAAAAGGTGATCCCATGATCCCAGGATAGTGCAACCATCATAAGTATGAATCAGGTGCCAAGCATCTGAATTTTGATCACATGATCATGGGGATGCTACAAAGGTCGTAAGTGTGAAAAATGGTCATAAGTCACTTTAACTTTGAACAGTCACTAAATGGACTGTTGTAAGTCGAGGACTACCTGGAAATTGGCTCTTTTTCATTTTGGGATTGGGATTCATTTGGTTTGATGTTATGATTTCCAAATTCTGCCCTATTGTCTTGCCTGCCTCCTCCTATTGCTAATCCTGCTGACCTGGCCATGGCCTTCTGTCTATATAGTTCATCTTGGGTACCATCTAGGTATTATTGTAGGACAAAGGTCCTGGGTTCTGTTCAGTACAGTGAGCAAAAGTGCCCAAAATGTAAACAGGAGGTGGCCTTTATATCAACTGACCTTGCCGGCAGCTACTTTGAAAAATGAAAGGTGAAATTTCATCCTTTTCCATACCTATTGCAATCACAAAACAGCCGTTCAGGAAGGCTGAATTTATTTATTTTATTTTGTCAAGCATGATAACAGATATAAGTATAAACATGATTATGAATGTAGGAAATGGATACGAATAAATGGGGACAGTAGGACAGGGACGGTAGGCATGTTGGTGCGCTTATGCACGCCCCTTACAGACCTCTTAGGAATGGGGTGAGGTCAACAGTAGACAGTCTAAGGTTAAAGTTTTGGGGGTTTGGGGTTGAAACCACAGAGTCAGGTAGTGCATTCCAGGCATTGACCACTCTGTTGCTGAAGTCGTATTTTCTGCATTCTGAATTGCTGAACAGAGGGCACACTGGCAAAAAAAAAAAAAAACAACCCAGATTCCACAGCGAGAGATGCTCCTTCTGAACACTGTAGCATTCTGCCTGCCCTTTTCTGTTTCATGCTTCATAAACATCTTGCCAAATGCTGTCCTCCAAACAGCATGTACCTCACTAAACATGCAGCATATTCTATCAAGGGCTTGCTCCAGACAGAACCACAGGGAAGTCTGCCATCCCGCTTGTCATCAAGCTCAGTTCTGTCTCCTTTTTTCTGTGCACGACTCACTTTCTCATTACTATGCATTCCTGGAGCATCGTGAAGGTAACTGACTGTGCAATTGGAACTGGAGAGAGAGAGACACTCATCAAGAATGGAATTTCAAAAGGGATTCCAAGCTGTTCTCAAAATGTATTGCCAAGGTAGCTCCCATTATCCAATCTTTGCGTTTTTATTGTCTTAATGAGAATCATCACACTTTTTAGAATAATGGCTTCATTTCTTGAACTGTCTTTGTCATTTCTTGTGCAAAAAAACCCACCCCTATCCTGCCCTTTCCCCCTGTTAATTCTCATTCAGTTTGGAAAAAAGAATTTGCTTCCCCGTTTGGGTGAAATTTTCTCTACTTGTATTCTTACACTTATTTGTATCATCAGCTATATATTATGAAATGGCCAAAAGCTATATGAAATGTTTCACTGCACATCATTTCTCCGACACTTCTCTTGCTTCAGTTAAATTCCAAAGGAAGACATTATGAGGCCAGAAATTCCCTTTGGGCTTCTTCTAACTGACTGAAAAGTGAACAGCAAAAGCAGCGGCAGGAGAGGAGTGGGCTTAATAGCAATGAAAATATGTAGAACAGGAAAGAACTCTAGAAAAGGACCCTCTGCCACTTCCAACAACACAATCTGTTCAATGGGAGAAATCAGAAATCAATCCTCAAGCAACTTGAGAGTATGAAAAAAGAGAGTAGGGGCGTTGGTCTTACCTGAGACACCTCTTCTCATAGGGTGGAGCCATCATTCAGGATGGGTTGGCCTCTGCCCATCAGCCAATGAGGACCGAGTCTGTTTTGCTTATGCTGGGATACTTCTTGTGCCCTCCCAGCTTAGACGAATCCGACCAGACTCAACGTGGCAAGTCGTAGAAAAAACCAGTGAACTCCCATCCCGAAGAAAATAGCCAATCAAACCAAGTCTAACCAATAATGCCCCCAACGAAGGGCCACGAACAGAAACAGTCCAAAACAAACTCCAAACAGGGGAGGGACTGAATGATGGCTCCACCCTATGAGAAGAGGCGTCTCAGGTAAGACCAACGCCCCTTCTCCATAGGGGGTGGAGCCATCATTCAGGATGGGACATACCAAAGCGAAAAGTCCCTTCAAGGGGTGGGCAAAGTCTCCGAACCTGAGGTGGCCCCTTCGATTACACGCTGTAACACCCGGCGACCAAAGGCCGCGTCCGCGGAGGCATAGGAGTCTATCTTGTAATGGCGAATAAAAGGCGTGGGGGACGCC
>QLTV01000374.1:106064-119352 GCA_003457575.1 Thermophis baileyi
ATTGACTACTTCAGCTTCAACGACAACACTACACGAGCACACAATAGATACAAACTAAAAGTAAATCGCTCCAAACTTGACAGCAGAAAAAATGACTTCAGCAACAGAGTGATCAATGCCTGGAATTCACTACCTGACTCTGTGGTTTCTTCCCCAAACCCAAAAAACTTTAACCTTAGACTGTCTACTGTCGACCTCACCCCATTCCTAAGAGGTCTGTAAGGGGCGTGCATAAGCGCACCAGCGTGCCTACCGTCCCTGTCCTACTGTCCTATTGTCTTCATCTATCTATATTCACTTTGATTATGTTTATGATTATACCTATACCTGCTATCTTGTACATGTTTGACAAATAAATAAAATAAATAAAAAAATAAAATGTAGGTAAAACACTTCCATCAATTTAAATGTCCCTATTCTGATTGGGTAATGAATGTGTGTGTGTCATTACCATAACAATTTTGGGTAATTTACCAAGATTTGGGAAGCACTGTGTTCATGTAACCTTGCAATAAACTTAGAACTAATACTTCTGAGTGTGCTTCTTGTCTGGACTAATTGGCAAGCCTGGCATAGTCATTTCCATGTATGCTTTGGTGGGGGGGGGTGTCATCAATTCCAGGTTGATACTACCATTTTCCTGTATTGGCTTTAACATTTTAACATCTTTTAGTATTCCTTAGACCTGCGGTTGTTTGGATCACTGCTTTCATTCTTAGATGTTTCCTGAATGACTTATCACATCTCTCCAATTACTAGCATAAGCTAATCTGATTTGTTTAGCCAATTTACGGAACAGATGCTCTTTTTATTGGCAGTAACTTAGATTAACATTCAGTCTAACTACATAAGAAATGAAAGGCTCTACCCATAATTATTGGTGTTGTTGTGTTTAAACACACAAACATAAGACACATGACAGCTAATTAAAGTGCTATGAGCAAACCTCACTGGAGCAGCTCTTGAAAAATACTGTCTCTTTCTTAAGGAGCCCACATCAAGCTACTGTTCCAAGCCAGTGGTTTGTCAGAGACAATTATTTTAAAGTCTTATCCTCAGATGCCTATTTAATATAATTGTTGTGATGAAATTAAGACCCATTATAGAGCTTTGGTCAATCACAATGCAGTGGCAGATTAGCAGCCTTTTAAACAAAGAAAATAATTCTGTTAATCATTCCAATTTCTGGACCACCCAAATCTCTGTCAACTTGCATAATATATACAATCAATTTGCAAATCATTCCCATTACTTCCAAATTTCAGGAATCCAGGATGCCTAATATAATATCTACAGCAGGGGTGGGTTCTAACTTACCTCGCTGCCGGTTCGCTTCCTCCCGCGCTGTGTGGCTACACGCGCATTGCGTGCCACGTGGCCGTGCGGCGTGCATGCACAGTGGTGAAAATTCGCAAAAAATTCCCCAAAAAAGCCAAAAACAAGATGGAGGCGCATGCGCAGTGCCGGGGACTCAGCTTCTGCGCATGTGCAGAAGAAAAAAAAAGTAAAAAATTCCCCAAAAAAAGATGCCGGCGTCCACGGACCGGCACCGACAGAACCGGATCCGTGATGTCACCAGCGGTTTACTACCAGTTCTATAGAACTGGTGCGAACCGGGAGGAACCCACCTCTGATCTACAGACATCTTCCTTGGGATTATCAGATTCTGTATCCTCTTGATTTTTAAAGACCATTAATGTGTTATTTAATATCTGCTACAAAATCTATCTAAACTCTAGAAACAGTGCAGAGAATAATAACAAAGATGATTAGGAGACTGGAGGCTAAAATATATGAAGAACGGTTGCAGGAATTGGGTGTGTCTATTTTAATGAAAAGAAGGACTAGGGGTGACATGATAGCAGTGTCCCAGTATCTCAGAGCCTGCCATAAAGAAGAGGAGGTCAACCTATTTACCAAAGAACCAGAAAGCAGAACAAGAAACAATGGATGGAACCAACCTAAAACTAAGGAGAAATTTTCTGACAGTTAGAACAATTAATCAGTGGAACGGCTTGCCTCTAGAAGTTGTGGGTGCTCCAACACTGGAGGTTTTTAAGAAGAGATTGGACAATCATTTGTCTGAAACAATATAGAGTTTCCTGCCTGAGCAGGGTGTTGGACTAGAAGACCTCCAAGGTCCCTTCCTTGTATTATTTTGTTATTCTATTCAACTCTCTCTTCAATGTTAGGGCCATTTCAAAAGCAAAGGTATAGCAAACGAAAAGAAAAACAGTTTCAACTCAGGGCATTCTAAAGATTATGGACTATAGTTCCCAATCAGGGAAAAATGCCCTAGACCATAAATATTTATTAAACTGTTAAAATTAAACTCCTAAATTTTAAAAAAAAATGCTGCATGTGAATGAGAGCTTACCACAGAGCCCTTTTGAAATGAGGGATTTAGGGCATGCCAATATCAAGAAGTTCAGTGTTGAGTGGGGTGGGGTACCAATTATTATACTGTAAACAGCCTTTCCTTCTCCTTAGGGAATTCTGGGTCTGAAGCCTCTTTTGAAAGGAACCAGGCATCTCTGCTGAGTCACTATATGCTTTACATTATTGATTTTTCTATGCCAAGCAGACCTTTTAATCTTTGCAAGTGTACTACTGACATATTTTTCATGCTTATATCCTAGAGCTATTTATTTTGACATAGTTTCTGAAGTTTTTTATATTTTAATCATTGCTGCTTTAAATTAGATTTGTGAATATTCTCAATATTTTATTATATTTAGCTGAATTATATTGCGTTGCCTTTTGCATTTATGAATAAATTGTGCTGAATGCTCTGCTGTGGCTCTAGGGCAATTTACCAATTTAAAAAAAATGAAATAACATTCATTTGGGGAATCTGCAAATAATTAAGTATATCAGTTTATAGTGCAAATATTCCTATTTAATTGTTTTTTTTTATTTACTGTCAAGTTGATCTTGATTCCTGGTTTCTGCATGGACAAGCTCTCACCATACCCTTGTCTCAGCCGTAACGATGTACGTAACAAATTTTCCAAGAAAATTCCCGTAATCTCCTTGATTCAATCCAATCACATTCTGCATTTATTCACTTCACCCCATTTAGAATGAGAAGAAAGTGAATATGCACACATAACACTCCAAACCCTTATTAACATCCCGACATGTCCAACTCTTTAAAAAAATTCATCAAGTGCTCATCTAGTAAGGCATTCTGCATAGGGCTTCATAAGGCAGATTTCCTGGCAGTATTGTAAATACACTTAGCTAAATACATTTAGAAGAGGCAGTTTTGTGTAGTGGTTAAGGCATCAGGATAGAAACCAGGAGACCACGAGTTCCAATCTTGCCATATACATGATGCAAGCTAGGTGATCTTGGGCCAGGGGTGAAATTCAGCAGGTTGTGACAGGTTCTGGAGAACCGGTAGCGGAAATTTTGAATAGTTCGGAGAACCGGTAGCGGAAATTTTGAGTAGTTTGGAGAACCGGCAAATACCACCTCTGGCTGGTCCCAGAGTGGGGTGGGAATGGAGATTTTGCAATATCCTTCCCCCAGGAATGGGGAGGGAATGGGGATTTTGCAGTATCCTTCCCCTGGAGTCGGGTGGGAATGGAGATTTTGCAGTATCTTTCCCCTGCCACGCCCACCAAGCCACGCCCACAGAACCGGTAGGGAAAAAATTTGAATTTCACCCCTGTCTTGGGCCAGTCACTCTCTCTCTCAACCCTAGGAAGAAGACAGTGGCAAACCATTTCTGAAAAACCTTGCCAAGAAAACTGCAGGGACTAGTCCAGGTAATCTCCAGGAGTCAAAAACTGTTTTGAAGACATGTATGCATAGAGACATAGCCACACACATAGCCACACAAAAATGCATTTATATCCCTCCTTCCAGATGAAACCATAGATATCTTGTTTTCAAGCAACCTGTACTGATTATCTTTCTTTAACACAGCGGTTCTCAACCTGTGGGTCGCGACCCCTTTGGGGGTCGAACGACCATTTCACAGGGGTCGCCGCGCACGTTAGCCCGCCATTTTGGTGCCACCGTCACTGCAGGGGTGAAAAGGTCCCGGTTCAGCCGTGCCTGCGGGTCGCTGGACAGCTGGTAGCCCGGACGCCGCCATTTGGGTTCTTCTACCCTCTGCGCATGCGTAGAATGCTTTGCGCATGCGCAGAGGGTAAAAGAACCCAAATGGCGGCGTCCGGGTGGGTGGGCGAAGTCTCCATTAGAAAGGTTGAGAACCACTGCTTTACCATGTGAGCTTTAAAGTAATGTACGGTATGTTATTGGACCAACTTGTTAGCAGAAATACTACATACTGTACAAAGATTTTTCAAGATCACAAAACTGTTCACAGATCCAAGACTTTGACCTGAACCACCCCCATGGTTTGCTCTATAAAAATGTAGTTTTCTTTGTACATATGTACTTTTTCTGACCGAGTGCTGCTGGAATTGCCCAGAGTTCTGAGCCATCCATAATTGTTTAAGATGAGTGGCCATAGAAATATTTTAGGTAAAATAAGCGAAAACCTAAAATCAGCAGGCACAATTGGCCCTGAACTGAATGTGTTTTTGATAAAAGAATACCAGAAAACTAATTGTTTGTACTTAATTGCACAACACAACAAATTTGTTACTCCTGTTGGATTTCAACTCATAGATCTGTGTTAGTATGGGAGTCTTTCAAGGAGAAAACACAGCTTGGGAATCAAGATTCAATTCCAGTTACCAACAAATTCAGCAGAGCCCACACTATGAAAAAGAAGGAAGAAGAAAAAACCAGAAAAGTCCATAATTATTTAAAGGCTCAAAATATGTCTGATGTTATTGATTTGCAAAGATGAATTAAAGATGTATCTGGTATTTGTATTCAGCAGTATAAATTAGTTAAATCTGGAATTCTTCAGAGAAATTTAAAATCACCCTAAATTTATAAGCAGACAGGCAAATAAACTGCAATCAGAGCCAGAAGTATTCAACCCTGGACAATGCATACTCCATCATCTAAATGACTTTCCAAGCCAATAGCAGGATCTTAAGCCCATTAATAAAAAAACAGGCAGCTTGTGTCATCCTAACAAATAAACACAAAGATATATTGCTACTTGCTTTTTACACTCTGTATGCCATCAGCAAACTTTCTGGATTGTTGCTGTAGGACATAAATTGAGGAGTCATTAAGCATCCATTTTGTAAGACTTTCTCACCCAGAACTGACTGGTTGCCATATGAGACTATAGAACAATGTATCTCAACCTGAGCAACTTTAAACAACGTGTGGACTGCAACTCCCAGAATTCCCCAGCCAGCCATACTACATGCTATAAAACATTAAGGTAGTCTGTGCCAGGGTGTTCCAAAGATATCCTATTTAAGAATAAATTATTATTCTTAATAATATTTTATTATTATATTATTTTATTATGATTATGAGGGAAATAATCATTTCAGAGATAATTAAGGATGCAGCATTCTTATTGTTGAATTTGCATGCTGTTCCAAGGCTATTTTATTTTAAGTGTTTAAAATTCTAATTTGCAAACTTTATATTAAAACATAAATATATTTTTGCATATAGTCCATACTGCTGCTGCTGCTGCAAAAAAAAAAATCTTACTTACTAGATGAGCACTAATGAGAAGAGTGACCTCTAAATCCAGTGAGGGTTCTCTGTTAATAACAAGGTTTATCTAGTTTTATGCAAGCCATTCTCAGACCTGTTTATGGCCCTCTATAGAATATATATTCTAGCTGCCTACACATTTCCCTGAAAAACTTACTTCCGACTGTTGCAAAAGTTCAGCTAATAAAACTGAAGACACACATCCATTTCTGTCCAGAGAACATGCTCAGCCATGTTTTGGCAGCTCCTCTAGGAGGGGAGCAGCTGTTTGCTGGTATCAATGACCTCCATGGCTGTCTTTTTTGGCAGTTATACCCAAGGGTACCATTCTCCTGGAATGTCAACTATCTGCAAAGAAGAGATCTTGCTTTAGTTACCTGTAGTGGATACGCAGGCTGGATTTCAGTGGGATTACCTTAAAATCATTTGAAATCTGCTTACCAAATGCATATCCCTCATTCCAAATAACCATAATATCAATTACATTTTAATAGTTGCATTAGAACATATTTCCAATACTTTTCGAAATGTTCCTATTGTTCTTTAACAGGTCTAACTGCATTGGGAAACAAATTTCACTGCACTTACATCAAATTGTCTGTGTTTTGAGATCATCACTGGAAACTGCCAGTAACTTTAACTTTTAGTTCTACTTCTTAGGAGACATTGGGCCTTCTAAGCTAATTAATTGGGAAATACTGTTCTAGCTGATATTTTTCAGACATGTTCGAACTCATGTACAGTTTTCCCTAAAGACTACTCCATTTTCCATGGCCTTTAATCAAGTTAGGATCAGAGGTGGGTTCCTCCCGGTTCGGACCGGTTCGCCCAAACCAGTAGCTACCTGCTGGTGACATCACGGTGATGTCACGGAGCTGGTTTGGTCGGTGCCGGTCCGTGGACGCCGCCATCTTTTTTTTTGGAATTTTTTTTCTTGTTTTCGGCTTTTTTTTGGAATTTTGTTTTATTTTTCGGCACTGCGCATGCGCGCATGCATAAAGCACATGCGCGGCCACGCAGCGCGGGAGGAAGCGAACTGGCAGCGTGGTAAGTTAGAACCCACCCCTGGTTAGGATACTATTGAGAACATTGTAGATGTGTATCTAGTTTCATCTAGTAATTTCAATATTATTTTGTTATTATTTTTATGATTTTTAAATTGTTACACATTTGAGAAGTTAATTTTAAAAACTATATACATAAATATAAAAGTGTTACAAAAGGGAAAAAAGGAATTGTCACAAGAGAAACTCTGAAATGTTTGGAATAGATCACAAGTTGAATGTTTTATATTAAATTAGTCTCATTAATATTAGCACCTGAAAGATTTTGTTAATTTTTTTAAAAAAATGATTTCTTTTATATGTTATTTACAGTTGATTTTAAACATTTAAATTTATTTTCAAGTATGTCTTTTAACACCAAAAACTAATTAAGATTTACAAAGCAATTCAAAGCAAAAAAAAAAAAAACCCGTGCAACATAGAAAGGTTTCTAGAATGGAAAATATATTTCTGTATATGGACAGATAAGTTTTATAGTTGTCTTTAAAAGAATATTGAACATATTTCCATATTCCATACATGGCAGTTGCTGTACTATTTGCACTTGTCTCTGCCTTTATCATATCATGGGGTTTTGGACAAGGTTGGAAGAGATTGGGCTTATAGGACTTTTTCATAATATGATGTAATTTCTTACCAGTTTTTTATATAGGTGTGCACAGCCTCCCTTTGTTCATTTCAAAACTGATGGGTAAATTCCTTCCACTAGATCAGGGGTCCCTGGCACCGGTCCACTGCATGCCAGAAATCGGTCCGCGCAAATGAGCAAAGCCCCATCCGCGGGATGCAGGCAACACGTGAAACCACGCCACCTCCAGTCAGTGGAAAAACTTCTCTCCATGGAACCAATCCCTGGTGCCTGAAAGGTTGGGGGCCATTAGATGCACTTTCTTCCTTCATCCAAGATTCATTACATGATGGACTCCACACAATTGGGGATGCTACTTCTACTTCTATATTATCTCTTCATGACATGTCTTCATGATAGTACTCAGCTTCATCTGAGAAGCACCAACAGTTTGTCTAGCGGTAATATCACCAGGCAAATGATATTACTGAAGATTTAAAAAAGTACTTTAAATGAGAGCAAGAGGGAGAGAATAGTCTCAACTGAGGCATGGCAAATTACTATAAATGAAAATTATTTATGTATTTAATGTATTTGTTTAGCTAGCTAGAATCTTTTGGGACTGATCTCTATGAAAATGAGCCCTAGGGAAGCATATTTTTATTTCAAAAAGTAGCAATAAAGAAGGGAAAAACCCCAGATTGATTGTTTAATATAAAACCGACAATGATTCCAAACAATAAAAAAGTCCAATAAGCAGGAAAGTAATGAATTTACATTTGGGTTGCATGCAAAACTGCCATGCTAAGTGCGTTCTATTATAATATTCTGTCTTTCTTTCTCTGCACCTCACCTCTCAAACGTTAATTTAACCATGTTGTTGTTGTTGTTGTTGTTTTTCTAGAACAAATTGAAACTTTGCTATGCTGAAATGCAACTTTCAGTTTCAGTAAAGAATATCCCTGAAAGAAATCTAACTAGAATGTCAGTCAATGCTGCAATTTTCCTCTCCAATTCGGAATAACTGAACTGCAGGACTACAGTTGAACAGGTATTCATTTTGAAGTGCAAATAATAATTCCCTACAGAGACTAAGTTTTTAGGGGAGGCGGTCAGGAGACTAAATATCAGGAAGATAATGTGGCACTGACTTTCCCCAAGCATTATCTACTTCACTGGCAACCAAGTCTTGCCTAGTTTTCTTTCAGCTGTTAAGCACATTATATATTTATTTAGAATCTTCTTCTCAATTGTCAAGATAAAGAGATTCTTTTCTGGAAGATTGTCACAAGTATTCAAGAAAGGCATAAGTTGCACAATGTTAAAAAATAAATAGTACAGTATGCACCAATTGAAAGTAGTGTACATAATAATTAGTTTGCCTGGGAGGGATGCGCACTGTTTCAGAAAGCAGCAACAACAAATTCTAACTTAATCATGTGCAAGAATTATGCAAAATAAAATGTGGTTAATTTTCTTTTCAGTTTAGCTCTACCTCTTCATAAATAAATGCTTCTAGAATCACAGGGCTGAATCAGTAATTAAAGCCAATGTAAATATTTACAAGTGAAGCTCAGGAACACATTCTCCATTTTATCTCATGCTATCTCAAATTAGCCCTACCTCTTTGGAATTCATCAACCAAGAATGTGTTAAAAATTAATTATATTTTTAACATTTATATTTAATTTGATCTCAAATTACTGTATTTGAGCTGCCAAATCTGGACTACTACCAGATTCCTCTCCATACAGACAGCCTCAATTGTAATTTTGTAATCTGTAATCTGTAATTGTAATCTGAACTGGGTAGACTGATCTTGTGTTGCACCATTTTCCTTCCTCTGTACTAACCCATATTTGCTGTCTTAAACCTATCAGTAACCTACATCTCTTTTCTCTTCAGCAGGCTGAAGCTACCTAATCCCACTTTTGCTTGCTAGGAACATTTTTCTCCTTCTCTGACTCCAGTAGCTATAAGTCTCTTCCTGCTAGCTCCTTAGCCTAGTTTCAATTATCTATCTCTCCTTGTGAGAGATTCTGTATGTGTGAAAAAACCTTATGTTTCCTACCAGCTCTTTCTCACCCTCAGAATTCATTATTTTCAACTTGTTGATTTGTATCAAGACAAGATGGGCGGCACACGAATCTAATAAACAAACAAACAAACAAATATTATTCCCACAATTTCCAATCAACATAGCCAAAAAGGATTTTTTTAGAATTGACCAGAAAGAATAATAAAGTTATAGATGAAGATCATAACTACTGTAACCCTCTCCTAACTTCTTGCCAACCAATTCCCCACAGCCAGAAACCAGTTGTTCCCCCAAGATCAAAGTCCAAATGCGCCTCAGCTCCTGTCCTGGTATAAGTTATCTGTCAACTCGCGAAGCTTTCCTGACCTGCTCCCGAGTTGCCATAGGCAGGGGGATGGGAAATCGCGCCTGGCAGCTGCACCGAGGAATTCACACCCCAGTCAAAACAAAACACATCCTAGCTGCCCGAAGTCAAGGCCATCTCCACAGAGATCCGCAACGGCCAGAGGGAGTGACTTCTACGACCCGCAAAATTGCTTCGTTGGGGAATGTGACTGGTGACATACCTTGGGGGAGAGGGGGAAACAGGGTCAGAGGCAATGCGCAAACTGGGTGAAGTCAGAACTGGCTTCACTTAGTTCGTGCCGACATGGCACTCCTAATAAACAACTGGATTTTCCTTGCTAAGTGGCTTGAGGCTCCTACTTTTATTGGGGCATTGGTCGGAACCCTGACATTATCACTTGCTGACTGGCCTTGATTGTCTATTAATTAACATTTATTCCAGTGATCCAGCTATGCCAAAAGTATAGGCAGACTTTGAATAACCAAGCAGCAGTGTCATGCCAATATGCCTTTCCTCTTGGGTCTCCTTTTCTAGTGTACACAGCCTACTTTGCATAGCCACAAATGCTCAGACTCTAATTGATTCTGTATTCAAAACATATTGTCAGGAAGAAAGTTAATTGAAGGCAAACTGCAAGTCAAAACTGAGGCTTATCGAAAAATGTTAAAATCACTGAGGCATTTTACACTTTCCAAATATCAAAATCAGAGTCATTTAATTAGCAGTTATGTCTTATGGGCTGATCTTTAAAGCTTTGTGTTCTTGGGCTTCTGAAAGATTTAACCCCGTATTCATTTTCTCTCTAGCAATTCCCAATGGGGATAACAGAGATGAGAGAAGCAAGTCTTTTGAAAACACTGTAATTTTTAAGGGCAGATATTCGGCAGTCTCCTGCCAAGCCAGGAATATGGGCAAAGTCATTCAAAAACAAGGAGGTATAATGTGGTGTGAGAAAACCCCCATATCAAAAATATAGCAAGATAGATTAAGTGATTCCAAATTCATCTCTGTTTATATGGAGCATTAGTGGCTTTCTAGGAGACCCTAAGTGACGATAGGGAAACCATAAAGCATATACAGTAAATGTAGAGGCCTTGATTATTTATTGCTTCTACGTATATACTGATGTTCTTCCAAGGATGTGGGTGATCTATGTGCTTCTCCTTTCTTTCCATTGTTACCCTTCCAATAGCCCTGTGAAATAGCTTGAGAGTTGATGACTGATCCAAAGTCATACAGTGACTTTTCTAAGCAGGAACCTTGATGTCTCCCTGCTCTATTAATAGAACTTCAGAGTTCCCTATTCTAGTCTTTAAATAAATAACTGAATGTTGAAGCTTCCTGAGGAAGGCCTTTGCACATCACGGTTAAAAACCAGGATTTAGTTGTGCCCAAGTTAATGTTTTGCATAAGGCAGCCAAAGAAAACATGGTAAAACTTTATCCTCCAATCAAAGGCACGTTGATTCCGGTGGTAGAGTCCACTGAACAATAGTGCATATTACCAAATCTTTCTTGTTCGGGTTCAGGTGACATGGAATCCCTTTGCACCAGACTGGTCCTTTATCCAGTGCAAATATTTTTTTAAAAGAATCCAATAATCATGGTAAGATAAATCAGCTCAGGATGTAAGACTGGAAGTTCAATTTTGATAGATAGATAGATAGATAGATAGATAGATAGATAGATAGATAGATAGATAGATAGATAGATAGATAGATAGATAGATAGATAGATAGATAGATAGATAGATAGATAGATAGATAGATAGATAGATAGATAGATAGATAGATAGATAGATAGATAGGCAGGCAGGCAGGCAGGCAGGCAGGCAGGCAGGCAGGCAGGCAGGCAGGCAGGCAGGCAGGCAGGCAGGCAGACATTTGAAGAGGTTATTTATTAATACAGAAGGAAATTTCTGCCAATACAAGCAATGGTTGCAAGAAGGTACACCTTTTCAAAATTAATATGTAGAAAGTTACCGTTTTATCTCCTTCTTCTGTTCAGTGCTTTAAATAAGCCTGAAATATTAATCACGTTACAGTTGCCAACAATGATGTAACTAAGAAACTTTAGGTCCTGGACTTAATGATCTTAATGGAGCCCCAGTGTAGATGCCAAAGTGTTTCTTATTTACAATAGCTTTCATTTATTTATTTATTTATTTATTTAGCGCATGGCCTACAATGTCAGGGAAATAGACACAACGCAGTCCTGACAGCCTAAATTGCTAGTTCATTCTGTTCAGCGCTTGTGTGCCTATCCTTGGTGCACCGCAGGGGGCGAACTACCTTACACCAGCTGACTAGTGGTGCTCAGGTTGCTGGCTATTCCGGTTAGAGCAGGATTAGACAATATATATAGTATTTGTATACATCAATGTACTTTGAGGTACCTATTGCCCACCAGTCTTTCTCTTCCACCCAACTTAAAATAATTATGTTAATAAAAATAATGAATAAAGTTAATATGCTGCAAAACACTAGTTTTTAAACTATATGTTCACAATAATACCTCTGGGCCTCATTAAGTTTCTATTAGGATTGTGGGGTATAGTTTGCCTTTTGGTGAATGTTTTGTAACTGGCCATATTACAACAGTAGCCATTTTGTGATGCTATTCATCAAGTGTTCCCCAAACTCCATATATCTCCCTGCTCCAAAAATTCTGGACTAGAACCAGAGAATTCTCATTATTTTAAAAAAATAACTCTCATAAAATATCAGGATGGGAAAGACGTAGATGCCTTAATTGACCTGTTCTTATGGGCCTGAAATATCTGAAAGAAGATATTGAAAATTATTAGGGGTTACTCAGTAGGAAATGAAAAAGGAGAGAAAAATCAATGTTTATTATGAAATAAATAATTAAGAGTCAGAGAAAGGAAATTGCTTTATAGATGAATATTGGGAAATGAAACCTAGTATAAATCATATAAAATACTAGATATGATGGGGAGGACAGGAAAGAATAAATGTCTACTGTATTTATAGGAATAACTAACAAAAATAGCTGATGCAAAACACTGGTTGCACTGAAGTGGTGACTAATGTGAAAATTCCTTCCAAATAATTAAAGACTTCTTAATTATTAAGAACTATTATGACAAAAGTTTGCAGGATTTCTATAACAGTTGAAATTGTTTTATTTTTAAAGGAAGGATCTTTATAGATGATTCTGTAATATAATGATATGGATTTTATTTGACTGCTACACTGTGTGCACAATTATTAGGCAAGCTGTATTTGGGGGGATTAATTTTATTATTGAACCAACTATAGTGCTCTTGGTCAATCCAAAATGTTAATAACCCTCAAACCTGAATATTTAAGAAAGTAAAAGTGAGATTATGGCTTTCGTAAAAGAATATCTATATGTGCACAATTACTGGGCAACTATTAGTGTGCAGAATTATTATGCAACTAAATGAAAAATGAAAATTTTCCCATCTCACTCATTTATTTTCATCTGTTAAAGTGAGAATAATAAACAAACAACTCAAGATTTACAAATAAACAATTCTGACAGTTCAAACATAACCAGTGATCAATATAGCTACCCTTCTTTTCAATAACAGACATAAGCCTTCCACTCATGGAGTCTGTCAGTTTCTTGATCTGTTGACTATCAACCTTTTGTGCAGCAGCATCCACAGCCTCCCTGACC
>QLTV01000374.1:119897-145230 GCA_003457575.1 Thermophis baileyi
TTCAGAGTCAGTTAAATCTTTTTTAGCCCATTTTGCCTGAGGAAAAGAAGCTGCCTAATAGTTATGCACAGCTTGATATAGGGTGTTGATCTCCTTAGGCCACACCCTCTCTCACTACACAAATACACATCACCTGATATGCTTATATCCACTAAGCATTTAAGTTTATACAACTTGGAGGTGGAAAATATGCATACAAAGGATGATATGGTCAAAATACTCACGTGCCTAATAATTGTGCACATGGTGTATAGAGACCTGTTTTCATTTTTAATATTGTACACATTGTGTACACATTTTTAGCATTGTACACATTTGTGGGGTCCATGAAGGGCTTGGGTTGACATATCAGGTGACTGAAACTATAAAATTTTCCTATTTCCAAAGCAGAATAACAGAACAAGAGTTGGAAGGCACCTTGGAGGTCTTCTAATCCAACCTCCTGCTCAAGCAGGAAACCTTATACCATTTCAGACAAATCATTGTCCAATCTCTTCTTAAAAACCTCCAGTGTTGAGGCACCCACAGTTTCTGGAGGAAAGCCGTTCCACTGATTAATTGTTCTAACTGTCAGGAAATTTCTCCTTAGTTCTAGTTGGTTCTCTCCTTGATTAGTTTCCATCCATTGCTTCTTGTCCTGCCTTCAGGTGCTTTGGAGAATAGGTTAACTCCCTCTTCTTTATGGCAACCGCTTAGATATTGGAACACTCCTATCAAGTCACCCCTAGTCCTTCTTTTCATTAAACTAGACATATCCAATTCCTGTAACCGTTCTTCATGTTTTAGCCTCCAGTCCCCTAATCATCTTTATTGCTCTTCTCTCCATTCTTTCTAGAGTCTGAACATCTTTTTTATATCGTGGCGACCAAAACTGGATGCAATATTCCAAATGAGGTCTTACCAAGGCATTATAATGGTATTAACACATGATCTTGATTCTATTCATCAGTTAATGCGGCCTAGGAAGCCCTTAGTTACTCCAGTCCACGAGCTACTTTAGATAATTCCTTCTCACTGACCACAGAAGCAGAGTGAGAAAAAAGAATCAGATGAGGAGATAAAATCACATTGCTTCATGGTTGTAATGAGCTGCTAGTAAGTCCAAGTGATATCCACAGAATCAAGATATTTTTTTTGTCAAAATATCCGAAAGAGATTTCCAGAATCACGGCACAAGTTCTGCTCTTTTTGTACAATATCACAATACACATATGAAAGGAATGAATGTGCCATAACAGTACAATGCTACTTTCATCATTTCCCCTTTCCTGATGCTTCTGGTTCTAAAAATCTTCTCTTTCTCTTCTATTCACACAATTGATTCCCACAGCATGCTTCCGTAGGCCAGGTAAAGATCTGGTGTCTGCAATTTGCACAATGTGTGGTTTGATTACTTCAGACTGTTTTTTGTGGGCTGATGAATTGAGCAAGTCTAGTTCATTCATTTAATCTAATGTGTTGTGTACATCCAGAAAAAGGGTTAATCTGATACCTTCAGAGTTATATAAATGTAGCTGTTGTAATACTACAATCTTGTGGTATGGCATATGGATTTACTTAGAAATTAATCTCACAGAATGGGTTGATCCCATCATGAATCATATCACAATGGCTTACTCAAAAAACTTGTTTAAACAAATCATGGCTAACCACAATCTGTAAATCAGCTGTTCAGTTCCAAGTGGCTTTATCTCAGGTACGTATGTATTCAACTGCCTATATTGGTTATATTTCTAGAAATATGTTTATGTATGTTTATGTATTATTTATGTTTATGTTCAAAAGGAAGATCACCCTGAATTAAAGATGATGCCTCTCAAAAAGCAAGGGTGGATGGAAACAGTAGATGCATGCCTGTGTCACTTTTATGCAAATATGAATGCAATAATAAGACATTGATAATTATGGTATTAGTAAAATAAAATGATTAAATCTGGAGAGTTAAAAGGCACAATGAATAATCTAATGGATACAGCCGAAGGAGAGATATGACATAACTTCCAATACAGTGCCTGTGGCATTTATTTCCAGAACATAGAACTGTTATCATTTTTCTTGGTGCTTATTGTATTTACCTGCAATATAGGGGTTTTTTTTATTACGGTACTAGTTTTATCTGAACACCATGAAAAGCTGACTGTTGCACAATTTTTAATTAAAAGATTTATAGACCATATTTCAAGATAAAAAGCCTTCCCAAGAAAACATCAAAAATTAAAATGAAGATACCAATAATTTAAATACAATTAAAGTAATGTCCATGTCATATAAAAATTAGTCTCCACTAGGATTCAGGCAGTCCTTCAGCTAAATTAATTATTATTCTTTCAAGTTCAAGACTTTAAAGTTTATGATCAGCATGTAAGGCTATGTAGCAATCTGAATTTGAAGGAGAATCAATTCTTTACAGAAGCAATGTCTTTTCCCAAAGTTGTGTGGTGGGAATTAAGGAGGCGCTGACAGATGCAACATGTGTGCCCAACATGATATGCCACGTCTAATGGAACAGGCAGGTGTATTTGGGGAGAGGCAATCCCTCAGATAGTTCAATTCCATGTCACAGAGGGATTTAAAAGTTAAAACCAGCACCTTGAATTGAACCTGGAATGCAGCTTGCAGAGCAGAGGTGGGACATGTGGTATTCTGGAACCACACATAGCTGTCAGTACAGCTGTATTTTGCATTATCTGAAGCTTCTGAATACTCTTCAAGGACAACTCCTTGTAGACCACATTACAGTAATCCAATGTGTAGGTGAGTAGGGCATGAATGACATGGACAGAACCTCCTGATCCAGAGGAACATGTGCAACTGGTACACAACATGAAGCATCCAGAGACCCTCCAAACCACAACTGCTATTCTTTGAGCAGGAGCAGGGTGAAATGCTACCGGTTCGGCCCGGTTCACCCGAACCAGTAGTAACAAATGCTTCAGGTTCGCCAAACTGGTAGTAAAAATGCTTTTAAAAAGTAAAAAAAAAAGGTTCCGAGGATCGGGCGGCACAGCTGATTGTCACAGCTGATGAACCTTTTTTTTTCTTTTTTAAAAGCATTTTTTACTACCTATTTGCCCGAACTGGTAGTAAAAAAATGCTTTAAAAAGTTAAAAAAAAAAGGTTCCAACGATTAGCTGTTTGACAATCAGCTGAGCGGGGATTGGAACTTTTTTTTTTTACTTTTTTAAAGCATTTTTTACTACCTATTCGCCCGAACTGTGACTCTGTGAGGTTCCTGCTTGTTCCAGGGGCCATTTTGTGTGAAGTCCAGCTGCTTCTGCATTGTGTATGAGTCAGTTGTGTGGCTTTTGTGTTGTTTGTGTGTGAAGTGTGAAAGTTGGTTTTTGAGCTCACCCGGTCACATGACCATGCCCACCAAGCCACGCCCACCCAGTCACATGCCCACCAAGCCATGCCCACCAAGCCACGCCCACATAACCAGCAGGGGAAATTTTTAGATTTCACCACTGACCAGGAATCATGATCCAGGAGAACCTCCAGATTGTGACTGGATATGACAGTGCAATCCCATCCCGCATCAAAGATGGCACAGTCCCCAGAACTAGAAGATCCCAAAACTCAGAGCCACTCAGACTTGCCAGGGTTCATCTGAAGCCTGTTGTTCCCCATCCAGGCTCTCATTGCCTGCAGGCATCATGGCATCACTTAATTTTCCTGGGGCAGAGATATATAATTGGGTATTATCAGCACACTGATGATACCTCAAACCATGGCAATGGATAAAATCACCCAACAGGTTCATGTAGTTGTTAAACAGGAGAGGAGACAGCACCAAATCTGCAGCACCCCACACAGTAGGAGCCAAGTGCAGCACTCCTCCTCCTCAATCAACACCAACTGGAATTGTCCCTGGAGGAAGGACAAGAATCAGTAAAACATCATGCCACCTATCCCCAATCCTCAGAGCCAATCCAGAGGGATACCATGGCTGATGGTCTCAAAGATTGCAGAGAGGTCAAGTAGGGCATGGATGACCCTCATTCTGCCCTTGCTTGAGGTCATAGAAAAATGCCAGCAATACTGCTTCCATCCCATAGCCAGGCCTGAATTCCAACTGAAAGGGATCCAAATAACCTGCTTTTTCCAAGATTCTCTATCCTCCCTTTTGGGGGGGACATGATTGAGAAGGTGGCTGCTTCCAGCTTGCATATGAATATGGAATGATATTTCAAGGTAAGATCAAGAGGAAAGAAATAAACAAGTAGATTCCCTGACCTTCTGGTACTACAAAGGAATGCTGGTGCTAGCAGCTAGGATTCCGGTTTAGATCTGGCAGCCAAACGACAAGTATGGAAGACATGAGTGAGACCTGATATAGCTGACCCATATTCAGAACTGTGCAGTTGTGTTTAGCACATGTGTAATTACAATAGTGATCTCCACAGCAACCAATGTTGCCAAAGGCTGAGTGGGAAATCTTGGCATCAAGTAACCAAGAACTATAGATCTGACCCTCTGGTTGGAAGTACTCAGAAGTAGCTGGGGGGTGCAATTGCTACTGGCCCACACATAATAAAAACAGATGGCCCCATGGCATCAGATGCCAAAGATAGAATGGGGTAGACAAAATTGGACCCCTCACAAAGTGTGACCGATGTAATTTCAAAGAGCTATGAGGATTGCTGCTGTGTAATTCTAGTCCCTAGGACATGAACTGTTCTAAGTGGCAGTTGTAGTCTTTGCACATAAAATAATAAAATGGTGTAAGCAACAGAAAATACAGCCAAAACCCCTTCTCAGCAGAAGCAGCAAAAATCTGTAATGTACCTAATGATGACTGAACTAGGAATAACCAGCTAAGAAGTCAGCTCTCTTTCCCTGTTTAACACTATCTTCTGGGTAGCATAATGGTAACACTCTATAAGCATTTATTTAGTACTCTTTTAAACCTGCAAAATGGCAGTGGAGGGTAGTGCCCTGCAACTGGAGAGGATGGAGGTGCCCCCAGCAGCCATTGTGGCCACTAAGAGCTGAGCAGATCCCGAATCCCTGGCCATCTTATCAATCACGTATTCAAGGAAGCCTCCAAGATGGGTATCAACAGCCAAAATTGTGTAGGGAGAGGAGAGAAGAGGAGAGGAGAGGAGGGGAGGGGAGGGGAGGGGAGGGGAGGGGAGGGGAGGAGAGGAGGGGGGAGGGGAGAAGAGGGGAGAGGGAGGGCGAAATCTTGGAGGGCAACATTTCATCTCTCAATTGCAAAAGGCCACACTGCTCATATCTGCACATATTCTAGGTCGACATCCTAGGTCCGTGATGGTGAACCTATGGCACACGTGCCACAGGTGGCACGCGGAGCCATATCTGAGGGCACTCGAGGCGTTGCCCTATGTCAGCTCCAGCGTGCATGCGCATGCTGGCCAGCTGATTTTCGGCCTTCTTTTTGGCCGTTTTCGCACTCCCCAGGCTTCAGGAAAGCATCCTGAAGCCTGGGGACGGCGAAAATCAGCCCAACGGGCCTACCGGAAGTCCGGAGACTTCAGTGAGGCCTGTGCGCATGCACTGGGGGGGGCAGCATGGGGAGTTGTGTACATGCGTGGGGGGGAGGGCATTGCATTATGGGTGTGGGTGCGCACGCACATCTTTTTGGCACCCGAGCCAAAAAAGGTTCGCCATCACTGGGCTAGGGGGATCTGATGTTGAACCTTTTATGGGCTCAAAAAGCTGCAGGGATCCATATATCAATTTTTCTTTCCACAATATTGAATCTTTCAAGCTTTAGGATGAGAACATATTTCTTTCTAGCCCTTATGAGAGAACACTATAAATTACAAAGGAGAATATATTCTCAAAAAGAGTGGGCACTGTCCAACTGTAACACTCCTACATGCTTCCAATTCACTACAGTAATGTTACACTGAGGAACCACACAGTTGATTATTTCTGCAAATAGTTTTTACCTACACAGAAAGCAGAAATGGAGGTTTTCCGTATTCCACGTAAAGAAAAAAGAACAATCAGAAATACTTATTTCAGCAACACCGACAAGCTTACAACTATATCATCACCAAGATATTTAAATCATCTCTGGTGAAACTGTAATCTCTGTCCTGTCTTAATATTGAGTCATACAAGTGCCATACTTGTTTATTCACTACAAATGGGTTTTCAATGGTTTTCTTTTAAATGTCTTAATCTGAGATTGTTTCTCTAAATACTATTGAGCTGTTTTGCTTAGGACTCCTTTTCCTCAGAAGAATGCTTTCCCAGAAAAATATGCAGATAATGACGTCAATCCTTGGTGAGCTTTTTTAGAAAAATTCATTTAAAAAACACCCTTCTCCTGGAGCAAAGTAACCCTGAAATCTGTGCGCATCATTTGTTCCACATAACATATGCTTTTACATCTTGGCTTCCTTGTTGCTGATCCCATCTATTCCTAATTACCATAAACAAGAAATAACTTTTGCTTCATCTCACACTCGAAGCCAACTGGGATCTCCCCTCTCTTCTGAAAGCTCACCCTCCCCTTCATCTTCCTCCAAGAGAGCTATATCCAAGAAAACTAAAACATTTATTATTATGCTTGACTGTCCCAGTATTCTAAATCCATCTCAACTGGTTACTAATCAGATTTCAGGGCAAGAGTGTTATAACAGTGGGTGTGATATTAAACTCTTTGAGCTATGTTACCCAGCCCATAATATGCCAGTCCCTGAGGGCATGTCCCATGTGTCATGTTGACCACACTGCAAAATAACAGAGCCATAAATCAAGGACTGTGAGAACGAGGGCTCCCTGTGCCTCTGGCTTGCTTTTGTGCAAAGGGATACATTAGTCTACATGTTGTGACTGGAAGCAGTGTCAAAACTATTTTAAAATCTAATGTATTTTTAAATTGGCAGATGACTATTGTAATGGTCAATCTGCATAGAGGTTTGGTAAGGACAGCAGGCTGGGTACTGTCATTGCTTCATCTTCTCTTGGGCCCTGCATCCTAACACAGTAAAACATATGCTTCCTGTGAAATTTTAAAAATGCCCACATGACAGGTTCTACAAAAGCAAAATATTATGCTAGCGAAAGTGCCCCTGTTAACATGGCAATAACTCTTTAGCCAGCAAGCCGCTTTTCTGCTTGGACTCCCATGTCCAATGATCCCCAAAGGGCAAGGCCTTGGAGAAGCTGGGTTCAAGCCCATTCTCAGCCACGGAAACTTACTAGTGGCTTTGGCCCAGCTGTTCTCTCTCAGCTTAACCTGCATTGCAAGATTGTGGTTGTGAGGCGAAAATCAAAGATGATGTTGGAACTGCTGGAGAAAAGGCAAGCTGGACATTTTAACTAACAAAAGAGCTAATTCTAAAGTCTACTGTCGAACCCCACTTCTCCCTGGTGGTTTGGTTTTTCACAAACTGTATTAAACAATCCTCTTTTAGAGAAGGATACTTCGGCTTCTTTCCTGCTTTTGACTTTGGGCTGTTCTTTTTCCACCACTTTCTTTCTGAAGAGAAGAAAGTGTCTCTCACTGTCTCGTCCCTGTTGGATAGCTTAGTTAGTTGAGGTAGTCCTCAACTAACGAACACAAATGAGCCCAAATTTTATATTGCTAAGTGAGACATTTGTTAAGTGAGATTTGCCCCATTTTACGACTTTTCTTGCCGCATGTATTAAGTGAATCACTGCAGTTGTTAAATTAATAACACAGTTGTTAAGTGAATCTGGCTTCCCCACTGACTTTGCTTGTCAGAAGGTCACAAAAGGTGATCACACAACCCCAGGACACTGCAACCGTCATAAATATGAACCAGTTGCCAAGCATCTGAATTTTGATCCAGCAGTAGTTGTAAGTGTGAAAAAATGAGGATCCAACAGTGGTTGTAAGTGTGAAAAAATGGCCATAAGTCACTTTTTTCTGTGCCCTTCTAATTTTGAACAGTCACTAAATGAACTGTTGCAAGTCGAGGACTACCTGTATTGCCGACTGACCTTTCTCTGCCTTGCAACTATTCAGCGCCCAGAGAAACTGCTTTTCTCTTCGCTCTTTGATTTCTTGACCAGACACAAATCCAGCCGAGGTTTCCTCGGAGGCTCTTCCGTCTCCTCTTCTGCGTCTTTGTCTCAGCTCGGAGGCCAAGCGACGCGCGTAATTAATTGCCTCCCGAGTGGCCTTTATGCTTGGGAGGAACCGGAGACCCCGGAGGCAGAGACGACGCGCTTGGTCCGTCCTACCCCTGGGTTCCAGAGAGAAAGTCACCATCCAGCAATCTCCCCGATTTGGAAAGGAAGAAAAGCCACGCGCGGGGCTCACCGCGGCCTTTTCTCCCTCCCTCCCTCTTTCTGGCGAGCAACAAAGCGAACATTTGTAGACGGTGCCTGGACAGGGTTGCGAGGGGGAGCTGTCTCTCCGGCGGCGTGGCCCTTCACATCTTCAGAAGCGGCTGAGAGCGGCGGTACCAGCACTCGGTGCAGATCCCCCGGGATGGCTGGGGGTGATTCGGGAGCCGCGCAAGACTGAGCGGCAGGCGCCTTCGGCATCAAGAAGAGGGCGCTGGGCTGCTGCGGCGCTAAGTCCGCTTCCAGTCTGGATCCGGGAGAAAAGCGAAACGACCGGGCGCCTCCCAGGCAAGGCGCACATGGCTCAGACGGAGCGCGGTTCTGGCG
Organism: Thermophis baileyi; assembly: GCA_003457575.1. Taxonomy (NCBI): domain Eukaryota; kingdom Metazoa; phylum Chordata; class Lepidosauria; order Squamata; family Dipsadidae; genus Thermophis; species Thermophis baileyi. The sequence continues at coordinate 128,514 of QLTV01000374.1, forward strand.
GGGTGAGTTCGTCGCTGTTGCTGCCGCCCGGCATGTGCGCGCTGCGCTGCGTCGGGAGTCCTTGGCCGGGGCTCAGCGGCTGAAGGCACCTGCCGTACCTTAGAGGTAAGTGGCATTCGCTGTGAAAGAGACGGGCGCCCGCGAAACTCAGTCCTAGCCAGACGCTCAGCTGAAGTTCCTTCTCCAGAAATCCGGGGCATCTTTTGCCCTTTAATTCACTAGTGTACAAGTAGTCTCTCCTGTTCTCACCTTCCGCTAACCTGCAGGATTCTTGCTAAAGAAGAGTGCCCTTGACCGTGTGCAGAGTGTTTGTCGGTAGTCATGATAGGGACTGGCAGGAGAGGCCCCTTATGTAATGGCAGAAGAGCAGGGAATTGGAGCAGAATTAGCAGGAAAAGCTGTGTCCTGACTGAGTTGCAGTGTTTTAACTCCAGGACTTATTCTGAATAATAAAGATGATTAGAATATTATTCCAATTAGAATTCAAATTTTAATAAGACAAGGTAAAACACTCCAGGAAATAAGCAATTCCTATGTGTCCCTGTATGCATGCAGGGTGTTTATTAATCCAAGTATTCCAAATCATATTGAGCAGCTTTTCCAGGACGGGCCGTTTTGTCTATGTTCGGGCTTGATTTTAGAAAGTAAGTATTTTGTATTCAAACATATGACCTCCAAAACACCTGCAGGTTGTTGCTGTGGTCAGCAGCAGTTTGGGTGAGCGCTCCGGTAAACTTTTCCAGCATACCTGAGGAGGACGTGGGCAGGAAGTGTAGGCCTAGCTATCAAGTCAGGCATCACGGAGATTGAGACTGAGAGAAATTGAACGTGGGGGGGGGGGGGGGGAACTCCAGACCACCATGCCTATTCGGCAGAAGATTTATTGTGCAAAAGAAAAGGCTGACATGTTATAGATCCAGAAACTGGCAAATGATGTTCTGGAATGCTTTGGCTCTCCACTTCTGTAAACATAGCAGCAGGGTTTTAACTGGTCACGAAGAGACAGTAACTGATTGCCAGGTGGGAAAAACAGGATTCTAAATGTTTTTATTTGCACAACATTTTTTTTCCTTGCTGTTAAATTAATCCATTTTCTCTGTTCAAATAATGTGGGTTATATACACATACGGTACATGTGTATATATGCAAACACAAATTCAGAGTTTAAAAGAATATGTTTCACATATTGTGCAAATTCTAAGTTCTGGACCAGAATAAATGGAGCCAGGTTCCTATCTCCCTCAGCCATACTGCTGGAAGTGATTGTGGAGGATTTTTCAGCGTAATATAACCAGCAAGGCTGTTGTGAAAGATAAGCCATTTCTTGAGTTTTTAGGGAAAGGTAGGATATAAATATAAAATGACAGTTGCTAAGTTTCAGGCATTCTTATTCAAATGTCACTGAAAGCATCTGTAGGACTCAATTTTCCACAGGGGTAGATTATTTGGGAAGAAGGCATTCTTCGTCAATGACCCCTACATGTCAAAATCAGAATTGATGCAGAGGAAATCTGATGCTAATTAGCTACGAGGCATAGCACATAAATGCCTTTTTCAAGACAGAGTTTGGAGAAGCAATGCAACAAATGGAATTTTAATGTAGCCATAGAAGATAAAAGTTCAGGTCTTAACTCAACCATGACCTTCACTGTACAGCGTTCCCCACTCTGGTGTCCTCCAGGAGGACATGGAAATGCAGCTCCACAAATTACCCTCCAGAGAATTGATGGTCATGCTGCCTAGGAATCTTGGAAGTCACAGGTGCCAAACTGAGCCCTGCAATTAAGGCAAGTGAAGACAATCTGTTGAATCAGCTATTGTATTAATCTAAATGAAGAAGAGACAGCATGATTTTTGGCTGGAGCAAAGTCCCCAAGGACATCACCTTTGTTGTTTCCAGGCTCTTTGCTTCCTCAATGTTTTTAGATCACTTTAAAGAGAGAGCCAGTTGGTGTAGTGGTTAAGGCAGGAAGCTAGGAGACCATGAGTTCTAATCCACCTTAGATACAAAGCCAGCTGGGTAATCTTGGGCCAGTCATAATTTCTTATCCCTGGGAAGGAAGCAATGCCAAATCACTTCTAAAATTTTGCCAAAAAAATTACAGGAACTTGTCCAGGCAGTTTCCAGGAGGCAACACTGACTTGAAGACACCACTTGTATATATAAATACATACATATAAATACATACATAGTATAAATGCTATAAATAAATACATAGATTTTAAAAAACCAGAGGCCCTAGCATCTTCCTCATTGACTGGAAATGCTTGTCTCTATCACTCCCCTTTTGCGAGAAAGCTAGACTCCTACGAATAAGGTGTCCACTTAAGTTTTAAAAGCTAGTTCGCTGAATTTTACCTTCACATAAAGCCTCTATTACTTTGTCACAAGTTCAAGATCTACAAAAGTGTAAGCACCTTATAGTTTTAAAAAAATTCAGCAGGATTAGCAAGGCAAAATTCTACATTTCATCATACTCTAATATTGTATGCCATAGAGTTATTATTTACTTCCTCCACTCCATTATTCTTATTTTTTACATAAATCTAATCAAGGACTGAAAGTAAATAATATACAGAACATTAATACTTAATGGATTTTAGAGGCTTTATGTCTATTTTTATGCTATTTTTAGTTTATTCATTTACTTAGCTATATGGATACAAATATTTTGCTGTCTTTTTTTTTTCCTTTTTGTACTGGCAACTGACCATGATAACATTCCGTTCTATTCCATTCTGTTGTCTGTCAAATAAATCCCATAAACATTCATAGAATAAAAAACCCAGTGAATTACTGCAGCCCAGGGTTATTTTTGGAAGTGCCCAAGGGGGAAACCCCAAAGATAAGCTGCTAAAACAGAATCCAAAGAAGCTAGAAGAAGTGGTAGGAAGCAATTTTACCACCTCATCTTCTGATGAAAAGGATTTTCAGTGACTGACTTTATGATTACCATAGTAGCCATTTTGTGAGAGTGCCCACAGCTGACTCTCAAAATTCCATATGAACCTTTATCTTCCTTTGACCTAGATCAATCTTTGCCAGCTTGGTTATTTCTGGATCTGTGAGGTTGCACAGCCCCTTACCCACAGCCATTACACAAACATGTAGCTGGCATGATGGAATTTGCCATAAAAAAAGGGAAGCCCAGGGCTAGAGAAAACCAACCTCATGCATTCTATCCTCATGTGGGTGCTCTTCTACATCCACCCACACTATTTTTCTAAACGGTCTATGTAGCAGACAGTCTTTTTGTACATTCAACAGAGACCACTCCAGAGAAAAATGCATAAACAGATTTCATATAGATTCAGGTATGAGCTCTCGTGCTCCGTTTTTGTGCTTAAACAGAAGCAGGAGAACATCTTGTACAGTTTGACTTCTTGGAAGAATGAAGGTTGCTATGATAATGGTGGTAGAGCATCCATGGAGATTATAAGGTACCATCTAGAGAATATTAATACCATATAGATGTCAGAATAGTGAGAAATGTTGCAAGTTGAGAGTCAGTTTATGCGTGGGGCTGAGAGGGAAGAAGTTGAATGGATGGTGAGTGCTTTTTAATCTATACCTTTTATACAGATATTTTATCTGAGCTGTGAACATGAGGATGACGAAAGATGGAAGCAAAGGGAGGGGTTTTTTGTATCTCCTTATTCTCATTTATTTATCCATTGATTTTATTGCAATTTATTTGTTTGATTGTTAGAGTTGCTTAGAATCAGACAGCATACAAGCTTCATAGATGATGATGATGATGATGATGATGATGATGATACAGCCCAGATGTGGTATTCACAACCATTTCTAACATAGTTGTTTTATTTTCTGTTCTAAACCAGAAACTAGAATACATTCTATTCACATTCTTTTTTCAGTCGTGAGATAAAAGAAACTGAAGGGGATCCAAATCCTTCCAACCCCAAACATTTTTATAGAATAGAATAGAATAGAATAGAATAGAATAGAATAGAATAGAATAGAATAGAATAGAATAGAATAGAATAGAATAGAATAGAATAGACTAGGGTACAAATAAGCAATCAAATCATACTGGAAAACAATCATATAAATCGTAAGGATACAAGCAACAAAGTTACAGTCATACAGTCATTTGTGGGAGGAGATGGGTGATAGGAACGATGAAAAGATTAATAGTAGTGCAGACTTAGTAAATAGTTTGACAGTGTTGAGGGAATTATTTGTTTAGCAGAGTGATGGCGTTCGGGAAAAAACTGTTCTTGTGTCTAGTTGTTCTGGTGTGCAGTGCTCTATAGCGTCATTTTGAGGTTAGGAGTTGAAACAGTTTGTGTCCAGGATGTGAGGGGTCTGTAAATATCAAGTGATGGATTCTGTGGTTACTTGTTTGAAAATCCTAAACGACTTGTAGGCAGTTGCTCCAACGCTTTGTAGCTGAGCAGTAGCCATATTAGCCTTTAAGACTACTTATTTGCAATAGACTGGTATATTTAATACAATCTAATTTTTTGTGGGCAATAATTTATTTTATTGGACGTGAAGATTATTACCCCAAAAGAGAAGTATCTCCGTATATTTATGGTGGTGGAGAGAAGTTCCAGCTTTTTAAACCTCTGGTTTAGTTGTCTTCGATGCAAAAAATCTCTGGAGCACCAGATGGTGTCTGATTGCAGCCTAATCTGTCCTTGAGAATGGAAGAAATTTTCCATCTGTTTTGTCCTCCTGGTCTTCCTTAACCAGATGTAAAAAGAAGTAGCCCTTGGATCACTCGTACTCTACTAGCACCATCTTGTAGCTGCAGAGTGGGCATTAGCAAAAACATTTGCATTTTTGAGGATTAGAGGACCTTTAAGGGGCAAAAAAAATCACTCTTTTATGCCTGGATGGCATCTATAATTAGGTCCTAAAGTCCCTGACCCTCTCTTGAAAATAGTGCAACCCTCAGTGTAGGTTACAAAGCCTGCTGTGACCTTGATATCATAGTGACAGAATAGACAATAACAGAGCTGGAGGGGACCTTGTAGGTCATCTAGTCCAACCCCCCGCCCAAGCAGGAGACCCTACACCATTTCTGACAGATGGCAGTCCAGTCTCTTCTTCAAAGCTTCTAGTGATGAAGCTCCCACAACTTCTGAAGGCAAGCTGTTCCATTGGTTGATTGTTCTCATTGTCAGAAAATTTCCCCTTATTTGTAGGTTGAATCGCTCCTTGATCAGTTTCCATCCATCATTCCTTGTCTGGCCTTCAGGTGCTTTGGAAAATAGGTTGTCCCTCTCCACTCTGTGATAGCCCCTCAAATATTGGAACACTGCTATCATATCTCCCCTGGTCCTTCTCTTCGCTACTCTAGCCATTCCCAATTCCAGCAACAGTTCTTTATATGCTTTAGCCTCCAGTCCCATAATCATCTTTGTTGCTCTTCTCTGCCATCTTTCTAGAGTCTTAACATCTTTTTTATAGTGTGGTGACCAAAACTGGATGCAATATTCTAGGTGTGGTCTTACTAAGGCTTTATAGAGTGGTATTAGTACCTCACATGATCTTGATTGAATCTCTCTGTTAATGCAACTTAGGATTGCATTGGCTTTTTTGGCTGCTGCTGCTGCACTTTTGGCTCATATTTAATTGGTTGTTCCCTAAGACTTAAAGATCCCTCTCACAGTTATTGCTATTAAGCCAGGTTTCTCCCAGTCTATATATGTACTTTTGGTTTTTCTTGCCTAAGACTTCACTTTTCTCTACATTGATTTTCATTTTGTTAGTTAGGGCTCAGTGTTCAAGTCTGTCAAGATCCATCTGGATCTTGAGCCTATCATCTAGGGTGTTGGCTATTCCTGCCAGCTTAGTATCATCTGCAAATTTGATAAGTTCCCCTTCTATTCCCTCATCTAAATCGTTTATGAAGATATTGAAGACAGTGGCTGCACACTTTTATAAAGTGGAGTCATTATTGAAATAAGAATATAAGTATACAGTGATCTTAGCTGGGGTTAAAGGCCAAATTTATATATAGCACTAATCTGTATTCTAAAGTTTATTCACCTTGTTTACAAAATAAATACTGAAGAAATTATGTTTTAGAAGGATGTTTGCATCTGGCCATTATTTCTAATAATGATGGAGACTCAGTTTTTGCTACACAAAGGCACAATATGCACCAACATCCATAGGAAGCGACAGAAATTTGTACTAGAAGTTGCTACTCTATCCCTTGGTCTCTTAACCTATCATCTATATCTCTTGGCTCTCCTGTATATCTCTTCTTGTCAACTTCTGCTCTTAGGGAAGAATTGGGTGTCCCAAACCAATTGGTATAAACCTATTGGTATCTTTAGCACATGGAAGGTAAGGCAGATATTCTGTTCATCTAAGATTAGCTGTTTATCCCATTTTGAATAACTTTATACTCCATCCTGCAAAGCAGCAAATTCTCATATTGGAATTACTCTTCTGCCTAAATCTACTTACAGAGTTAATTGGAACTTCTAGACCAGTGATGGCGAACCTTTTTTGGTTTGCGTGCCACACCCATGCCCCCGCGCATGCGCACAACCCTCCCCCCGTACATGCGCGCGCACCCCCCCCGCATGCGCACAGACCTCACAACGGACTCCTGAAGCCTGGGGACGGTGAAAAACGGCCAAACGGGCCAACCGGAAATTCGGAAACAAACTTCCAGTTGGCCCGTTTGGCCGTTTTTCGCCGTCCCCGGGCTTCTGGAGGCTTCCCTGAAGCCTGGGGAGAGCGAAAACAGCCAAAAAAAGGCCGAAAATCAGCTGGCCAGCACGCGCATGCGCACTGGAGCTGACTTAGGGCAACACCTCGCGTGCCCTCCAATATGGCTCCGCGTGCCACCTGTGGCACGCGTGCCATAGGTTCGCCATCACAGTTCTAGACTAACCATCATCTTTTTAAAAAACATTGTCTTCATCCTCATGGTTTCACAAACAAAACAGCCAGTTCTTGTTTGACCTGTAATCATTTCCTCAATGGTTCACTGCAATGTATTCTATGTGGAACTATTCTTGAAGACTGTTCTGAGGCCTCAGTTTGCCCAGAATGCGGCTATCATTGCTTTGAGCAGAACCACTTGGTTAAATCAAATTATTGTGATTGGTAACCAGAGTCAGGGATGTAATTCCAGGCTCAATTTATAGAGCTGGATTTGACCTTTAAAAATCTAAGCAGCCTCTGGATCAGAATTTTAATCATCTCCCATACTGTGAGCCTTTTGAAAACTTTGCTGGATGAAAAATGTTTCTTTGTACTGTCCAGTTGTTAAAAGTACAACAAATAAAGGGACACAAAAGACATTTTAAAAAGTCAGGTACAGGTCTAGGAAATGGAAAACCTCCATAAACACTCCCCGCAGAGTTTTTAGATAGCTAGCTTACAGATGTCACTAAGATCTGTCTCATCGTTCAGCGTTAATATGCTGTTGCTTTATTTTGCTTTTACTTACTTTTAAAATATTCTCTCCTACTCTATGGGCGTGGCTTGGTGGGCATGTGACTGGGTGGGTGTGGCTTTGTGGTCATGGTCATGTGACGGGTGAGCTCAAAAACCAACTTTCACACTTTACACACAAACAACACAAAAGCCACACAACTGACTCACACACAATGCAAAAGCACACAAAATGGCCCCTGCAACAACAAGCAGGAACCTCACAGAGTCACAGAGAAGTCAAAAATCAACTATCACACTTTACACAAAAATAACACAAAAGCTACACAACTGACTCCTACACAACTGACTCACACACAATGCAGAAGCAGCTGGACTTCACACAAAATGGCCCCTGCAATAAGCAGGAACCTCACAGAGTCACAGTTCGGTTGAATAGGTAGTTTTAAAAAATGCTTTAAAAAAGTAAAAAAAAAAGGTTCATCAGCTGTGACAATCAGTTGTGTTGCCTGATCATCAGAACCTTTTTTTTTTACTTTTTAAAAGCATTTTTACTACCTTTTACTGCCGGTTCCGGTGAACCGGGCCAAACTGGTAGCATTTCACCCCTGCTCCTACTACTAATCTAGAATGCCTTGTAAAAAAATGGTAAGCAAATCAATAACTTATGCTCTGTGCTGTCTTGCTTTCTTGTTGGTCATTTGAACTAAACAAAATGTGTAAAATAGTCAACCTTTGGAGTTGTTGAAATACTTTATTTGTTTTATGTACACACACAGTATACATTTAAGAATGTCAGAATAAACCACAAACATAGAAATGGTATATCAGAAAATTGATAATTATTGGGCTCCAGGTGGTTTTTCCTATCCTCTATTCTGTCTCTCTTTTTCTCGGAAGAAAGAAAGATTAGTTAGTTCATTGAGCCTTTCCATTAAACAAATCTTTTCCTGAAATGATTGGGGTTTTTTTCAAAGTTGAAGCATCTCTTTCAATTAGCCTTTATTTCCAAATTCAAAGCTTACAGGACAGGTAGTCCTCAACTTAGGAGTGGTCACTTAGCGATTATTCAAAGTTACAACATACCCCGCTCCCTAAAGCTACTTAAGTTCCAGTGTCACTCCTCCCCCACAGTCATGTGACTGCATTTTGGGTGCTTGACAACTGGTCACATTTGCAGCTGTTTACAGTGCCCCCAAGTCATGTGATTGTGATTTATGATGGTTTTGCAAGAAACTGCTGTTTATTTCTGGTATCTGGCAAAAGCCGGCCCATTGCAAACGATGGGCTTGCTTAATAACCGTAGCATTCACTTAATGACCATTGTCATTACTGTGTTCACTTAACAACCACTGCCACAAAAAAGGTTGCAAAATTGAGTTGGTCACTTAATGACCATCAGGACTTACGACTGTAATTGCTAGGCTCACATACACATACACACAGACACAAAACTTTCATTGTAAATGAAATGGAAATAAATTAATTTAGGCCAATTTTCCAACTGTTCTACATTTACTTTTTATTTGGAGTATGGCGAAGAAGTGTAAGGTGGAGCAAATAGTTAGGATCCAGTCAGTTCCACCCATTTTACACTTTGGGGGAACTTTACAAGATTAGAGAGCCGAGGTGGCGCAGTGGTTAGAGTGCAGTACTGCAGGCTACTTCAGCTGACTGCTAGCTGCAGTTCAGCGGTTCAAATCTCACCGGCTCAAGGTTGACTCAGCCTTCCATCCTTCCGAGGTGGGTAAAATGAGGACCCAGATTGTTGGGAGCAATATGCTGACTCTGTGAACCACTTAGAGAGGGCTGTAAAGCACTATAAAGCGGTATATAAGTCTAAGTGCTATTGCTATTGCTAGATACCCACTCTTGCAAATAATAAGAGTTGTGGAAGCCAGAATGAAAGAGAATTCAAAACTGGATTTTCCTCTACAAGTTTGCAGAGTGATATGTTCCCTGTCTTTGGCTCAAGGATGTTTTTCTGAGAAATGATAAGATGGTTCCATGAGCAAATATAATCACATGTCATTTTCATTCCATCCTTTCTCAGCCGTCATCATCTTTTTCCTTTCAGCATCTGAAACAAATCAGCCAATTCAGGCCCTGGAGATCCGGCTTTTGGTTAAACTTGGACTGCAGAGATTCTGCATTGATGGACGGCAGTGTATAAATACCATTTGATCCTAAAAAAGTAAACAGAAATGGTCATTTTTAACTATTACAGCTTAGATAACTAACTTAATGTGCTGGAATGTCAGGGAGACTCAGGGATAGGGGAGGTAAAAATACATAATTTTGGATTTAATCGCTGTGTGTTAGTCCTATAGAGAATAGAATAGAATAGAATAGAATAGAATAGAATAGAATAGAATAGAATAGAATAGAATAGAATAGAATAGAATAGAATAGAATAGAATAGAATAGAATAGAATAGAATAGAATAGAATAGAATAGAATTCTTTATTGGCCAAGTGTGGTTGGACACACAAGGAATTTGTCTTGGTGCATATGCTCTCAGTGCACATAAAAGAAAAGATAAGTTCGTCAAGAATCATAAGGTACAACACTTAATGATAGTCCGGGTACAAATAAGCAATCAAATCATATTAGGAAACAATCAATATAAATCGTGAGGATACAAATTACAGTCATACAGTCATGTGGGAGGAGATGGGTGATAGGAATGATGAGAAGATTAATAGTAGTGCAGACTTACTAAATAGTTTGACAGTGTTGAGGGAATTATTTGTTTAGCAGAGTGATGGCGTTCGGGGAAAAAATTTTCTTGTGTCTAGTTGTTCTGGTGTGCAGTGCTCTATAGCATCGTTTTGAGGGTAGGAGTTGAAACAGTTTATGTCCAGGATGTGAGGGGTCTCTAAATATTTTCACAGCCCTCTTTTTGACTCGTGCAATATACAGGTCCTCAATGGAAGGCAGGTTGGTAGCAAATGTTTTTTCTGCAGTTCTAATTATCCTCTGAAGTCTTGTCGGGTTGCAGAACCAAACCAGACAGTTATAGAGGTGCAGATGATAGACTCAATAATTCCTCTGTAGAACTGTATCAGCAGCTCCTTGGGTTGTACTTGACATTATAAACTTGACATTACAATTGTTCTCTCAAAGTGGCTGGATTAATGTTTGCTTAAATAAGAATCACTTTTGCATATACTGCAGTTGAATTGTTCTCCTCTTGCGGAAATATCAGTTTTAAAAAACAACTATTTTTAAGTGTTTGGAACTGAATCTCATTTAATGGGATCTTTTTCTTCCCATTGCATGTATTTCAGTTTTATTTTTTCTTCTTTCATCTTAATACCACAACCATGACGACTCTTGTAAAGCAACGGGAAAAATCAATAACAAATATAATGGTCTTTCAGAGAAATTGCTGCAATAACTTTTGTTAGTGTGTGTGCTGGAAGGGAGGGAAAAGCATTAATAAAGGTTTAATGACAAATCCTGCATGCACCATGTCTGAATGTTGTGTTAATTTCTAATTTCAAAATATTCCTAAAATGTTGTAGAGATCCTTGATTTCTAATATGAAAACATGGGGACTCTACTGTCCACAGTACTGCAGTTTATTTTGCAAATGGTCAATACCTGAAACATGCAATAAGGGTTAGAGTTAGGACTGGACCCAGGGAATTAATTAAAAAAAATGAAGGTACACATAATCTACACATTTTAGTTGCTTTCCTACATATATGTATTTAATTGTAACAAACAGCAATACTGAATTATGTCAATTTGGAATTTTTACTATTCCATCCTGATTTCTATAATGAAAGAAGGGAAAAGACTGGTAAAATAAATAAAAAAATATGTTCCTAAGTCTAAAAAAATTATGAAAAGATCAGTTCTATTCCCATAGAGAACATTGAAACCTATCTAGATGTGGCTTCCAGAGGAAGTCTCAAAGGCACTTTTTTCCCCTCAAAAGGCAACTGGACTGCTTTTTCCCTGAGGAAGAAGAACATAACGTTTTGCTTCTCATCCAAGAAGCTTCATCAGTTGTGATGGCGGGGAGGGGGGGGAATGGAAGGATAAGTACTGACAGTTGAGACTGGATGGTGGGGAGATGGAAGGATTGTATTTCTTTGCAGTCATCTAGTTGTTAGCACTCTCCCTGAGAGCTCTTGAGGCCACTTGAGGGTTTATCTTTGCTCTCAGGGTCACCTGAATCGGAGTGCAACTGGTTGTGAAATCATCTTGGAACCACTGCAAGGGCTGCGTTGCAGACTGGAAATAGATGGTGTCTGTTGAGAGAAGGATGCTTATAAATGGCCTCTGTACCAGGGGTGAAATCCAGCAGGTTCTGACAGGTTCTGGAGAACCGGTAGCGGAAATTTTGTAGTTCGGAGAACCGGTAGCGGAAATTTTGAGTAGTTCGGAGAACTGGCAAATACCACCTCTGGCTGGCCCCAGAGTGGGGTGGGAATGGAGATTTTGCAATATCCTTCCCCCAGGAGTGGGGTGGGAATGGAGATTTTGCAGTATCCTTCCCCTGACACACCCACCAAACCACACCACGCCCACCAAGCCACGCCCACAGAACCGGTAGTAAAAAAAATTGGATTTCACCACTGCTCTGTACCCTTCTTTCAATCCTCTCTCCAGAGGAAGGAATGGACCGAAGGCAGCATCACACCAACACTTATGGGAGATCTCAAGTCCTCTCCCTGTCTGGAGAGGAATAACCAAAGAGCCCATTGCCTGCTCTTCATCCCACAGCAATCATCAGCTGTGATGACTGCTGATAGAATGAAGAGCTGATTGACTGCTGTGGAATGAAGAGCAGAATTGGATCCACACATTTCACTTTTTTTTTAAAGTTTGTAATAGATAGCAAAAGAGTGACGCTTGTTGATGTTTTGAAGAATCTTGCAAAAAAGGACCAAAAAATGAAAAATCAAACTATGACATTATTTGAATGGACTAAAGATTAAGATTGTTAGACATAAAAGAAAGGAATATAAAGTTTATTTATTTGATTAAGGTTAAAATAGATATTTTATTATTTCTGGCAACAGTTAATAAACTTTTGCTGACAACGGAACTGAAATGACAATGCTTTATGAATTTGTTTACAGGTAAGAGATGGGATAGGGGAAGAAGAGATTGTTGTATTTTAAGAGGAAGTGATAAGTTACTAAAATTGTTTATACTTATGATGAAAGTGGGAAATCACTTCTTTATATTTTTTTCTTTTTCTTTTCTATATTCCTAATTTGCCTTCTATTTCTTTTTTCCTTCTTTGCATCTTCTGCTCTTTATTCTTCTGTCCTTCTTAGTCTAGTTTTTGTAATTATAATCTTTAATAAAATTATTATGTAGCAAGCTAACGAGATACTACCGTCAATAAAACATTTAGACCTAGATCTTGGCTTGGTTCACACATTGTACTAAGCATAATATATTTGGCTTTCATTTTACATGTTGCATGAATTTCAAATAGTTATTTATAAATCAGGGTAAATTTATATCATTGCATATTGTATAAACTAGCCTACTATGATTTATTTAATCATTTTTTTAAAAAACCATGGCATGGGGTAATGTGACTGAAGATGAGTTTTTACAAGTGGAGTAGTCCATTGGATTCAACTGAATTCTTGCTGGTTTCAGTAGATCTGCTCTCATTATGCTTGCTTAGATCCAAACCTTTAAATTTACAAATGGAAAAATTAATGACCTACTGAAGTTACTTATCTGTTTGCAAAATAATCAAGGAAGATTACCTTCTTCAATAAGATTTCATCTGCAAAGGGCAGCGGGATGCTGTTTTGTCTAGACTAAATTTAAAATAATTTTGAAACTCACAAAAAGCAGTCAGTGAAGCCCAAATACATGTTGTTATGTTACTTGAAGTGACATGCACTGATTACGGTGAGAACGTCTGTTAAATTTCGGTAGGAAAATAATCTGAATCCCTATGCTTTCTTCTGAATGGATTCTCTCCGATGTTTAATAATTAACATTTCATTTTATCTCGGTTGACACACTTCACAGAGAATTGGAGCAAGCCCATAGTATCTGTAGCTGTATTTCGAAAGCCCTGAACTGCATTATCCCGCTGTATTTACACATGTACAGATATACACAAAGATGTTCAGTGATAAGTGAGTATTGTGTACGTTTGCAAAACAAAATCAGGGTTGGAGAATAGTTGAATGGCTGTTCAAACACTTTTCATTCAAATTTGTCTGGATGGAACTCTGAACAATAGTAATCTTGTTCAAAATGATACCAGGGTTCCAGCTCATGTTGAGCCATATTGTTACGTCAGGATTATTCTATATCCACGTTTAAAACAAACGGTGGCTTAGCAAGACCCGTGCAACAGCTTATTTTGTAAATCCTTACTTGTTTATATGAACAAAATAATTGGCCTAAAAATGTTCAGGATCATTCAAGCTGGATTTCATAAGCATCTTCTAAAGCAGGGATCTTCAAACTTGGCAACTTTAAGACTTGTGGACTTCAACTCCCAGAATTCTCCAGCCAGCTATGCTGGCTGGAGAATTCTGGGAGTTGAAGTCCACAAGTCTTAAAGTTGCCAAGTTTGAAGACCTGTTCTAAAGACATGTCTGGGGTCTGCTTGGAACGCATTTTCCTAGCTGGGGAATGAGCACCAGTTTCAAGTAGCTCATCAGTGCTACAAAAATATTCCAGTTGATTTTTCCAGGTTAAGTGGCTGTAACACATAATGCAATGCAAAACAAAAGAGTTGCTTTGTGAAACGTGAAATCTGAGACAAGATCTCAGGATAGGATGTTGTCAAGTTATTTGTCACCCAGCCCAGTAATATATTTAGTCTAGTCAGTTGTAGTTGTCCAAAATCTCCAGCTGGCATCTTTCCTCATCACTAGCCACTTGAGCCTTGTAGACAGGAGAGACCAGGGATAGACCTTTAGATCTTCCACAATACTTTATGCTTGACTGCCATTGATTAACAATGTACTGAAGGGAAACTGCTTTTATTTATTTATTACATTTATACAGGGAGGGGTGGGCTTCAAAAATTTTAGCAAGGGGTTCTCTGCCCGGTTGCTGGGTGGGCGTGGCCATGGTGGGTGTGGCCTAGTCGGCCTTCCCGAACTTCCAGTAGCCCTTTTTTCACCCTCCCCGAGCCTCGGCGCATGCCCTGCACTTACCTGCATCCAAAATAGGCCACATGGGGACTCCTGGGAGGGGCGGGGTGGGGTGGCTGGGGCCAGCCAGAAGTGGGATTTGTGGGTTCTCCAAACTGCACAGAATCTTAGCTAGAGGTTCTCCCGAACCCCCAGCAGCCCACCCCTGCATTTATATGCCACCCACCTCACTACCCAGACCAATTCTGGGTGGCTTATGAAGTAGAATAGACAAGCATTCTAGAAATTGAAACAAATAATTCTGGAACACGCTGAAGATAAAATTGGGAGCATTTCCAACTCTAGAATTGGTGTTTTCTTTTAAATAGTTGGAACCCTAGTCATATATTTCAGTTTCTAATGTGTTTAGATTTTGCCTTTTTATTCTTTCATGGATTAGCATCCTGCAAATAAAAGAGCTATTTATTTAGCAAAATATTGAGGAGTCCTGAGATATCCGAAGGATCGGCTTTTCCTATATGAACCTGTCAGAAAATCAAGGTATGGATCTGAGCTTTTTAGTCAACTGCAGATATCATACCTAAACAAGGTAAACAACACAGGTAGCTAGTTTAGAGAACTATGTGCAGCTACAGACTTTTTTTTTTTTTTTTCATATCTCTTTTTTTTTTCAGTTGGAAGAGAGAAAGCGTGTTAAAGCAAAGTTTCTGATTGCATATAATTTTTTTTCCCTACATTCAAGCCAGGGGTGGGTTCTGTATCCTTTTGCTGCTGGTTCACTCAGGGTCGCGCCGTGCGTGTGCGCAGCAATAAAAAAATAGCTTATGTGCAGAAGCAAAATCCAAGATGGCGGCGCCCACGGAGACACCAACGGAACCAGCTCCGTGATGTCATCGCCGAGTTACTAACGGTTCTAAAGAACCGGTTAGAACCGGTAGGAACCTACCTCTGATTCAAGCAGATACACGTACAGTCCCTGTGTAGAGTTTCCCACTCAATGAGGGGAAGTTGGCGATTATAGACAAATATGAATAAAGTAAATTGACTCTTAGGGGTATTGCTGTACGCATTCGGGCAAATACAGGTGTCAAGTTTCTGTGGTTTTGCTTTTAGACTTTTCCAGACATTCTCATTATTATTATTTTAGCATTTGGCTAAGATTGATTTATTTAAATTGTCAAGTTTTAAATTTTATTTAGGAATAGCTTTTATTGGTTCAGCTTGATTTTGTCTTTATGCTATCTATCCCAATAGACATATGCCCTTATTTGCAGCATTTACAACCTTACTATATTTTATTCTTTAATTCTATTCTCTGATTATTCATTTATTTTTGTCTGCTTTGAAAACACCATACCCTTGAAAAATCAGGCAAAAAAAAATCTATCTGGCACCTAATCATAAACTGGATTTTAAGTGAAATCCTCCAGTGTAGTGCCCTCTGAAAAATATAGTTTCTTTTCCTGTTCATCTCCCAACTGGCATGGTTAACATGGTTAACAAAGTTTAGCAAATCTGGGGATCATTAAGTTAGATAAGGATGCTCTCTGTGAAAGCATCTAGATATTTATTCATCCTCTTTTCTTATGTTGTGAGGAATATCCTTCTGGGTTCAGTTCCAAGTGGGGAAAAAGACACTGGATTCATGGAAGTAGCTTGGATAGAAGGTTTAATGGTGGACAGGAGCACATGGCAGGGGCTCCTGAACAGAAAAGGTGGATCATATGCTTCCAGATGTTGGGTGAAGAGAGAAGGGGCGAGATGCTGAGAGTGCCCTGGTTTTATGCTCTCTGTTGGGCCCCACCTTAAGAGTTTCCTGTTCCTGTGTAAGAAATGTATCCTGATTGTCTGTCAGACTCCCATGGGGCCATGCAGGGGCAACTCTGCAGGCTGTCCTGAATACCAAGCTAGTTTGAGTGCTGGCTGATGCAATCTTCCCAGGTGCCATGAGGCAGAGGGCTAATCCTATCTTTGTTATGTAGAATAGACTGCCCATTGACAAAGGTGGGGGGATGAGTGAGTTTGCTCTGGTCTTAATGGTCCATTGACAAAGGTGGGGGCAGTGCAGGGGTGAAATCCTCCCAGTTCGGCCCAGTTCGGGCGAGTAGGTAACGATTGCAGCAGCTGGTTCGGAGAACCGGGATGGCAGGGTGAAGCTCCACCCACCTGCCCCAACATCATCACTTCCTGGTTTTTTTAAAAACTTTTTAAAGCCTATTTTCCCTTCCGGTTC